>JANHFM010008758.1:44841-67324 GCA_032468115.1 Grayia smithii
TGCAAAGCGCGGGCATGAAGAGAACCGGTAGTAAAGGTAAGTAGAACCCACCCCTGGGATAGATGATAAATAGATAGATAGATAGATAGATAGATAGATAGATAGATAGATAGATAGGAGAGAGAGATGACAGATGGACAGACAAGTATTCCCCCCACCCCCCACCCATATACTAATACCTGCTGAAAGCAAAATAAATGTAGCTCATAGAACTGGCAAGAAACTGTATAAAACTATTTAAAGGATCTACAAAAGATCAAATGCACTTTTGATCAAAAAAATATACCAAGCACAAGAAAAACAAACACAGAGCATATCACCAATATATGGTGACAAGTCCAAAGAAAATAAACTATCTATACAGTATTTGTTACTGCCCTGAATTTGATAGGAAGGACAGAGCTGGGCGTCACTGCTATTTGCAAGTATGTTTAGATTGTCTTCCACAAATGGTACTGAACCAGAATCTGCTGGTGGTATACCTATAATAGATACATGTCTCATTCATTCATTCATCCATCCATCCACCCATCCATCCATCCATCCATCCATCCATCCATCCATCTTTGAGTCTAATGAGAAAAATGTTTAGGCAGTGACCATCTGAAACTGGTTCTTGTGTTCCATCTGTTGGGGATTCCACAGGATTCTGGCTGAGGAAGGTCTAGAACCGTGATGGCGAATCTATGGCATGCATGCCAGAAGTTGCATGCAGAGTCCTCTCTGTGGGCACACACACCGTCGCCAACTGCTCTTCTGGTTTCCGGCGTGTGCATTCGCACTGGTCAGCTGATCTTTGTGTATTCTGGAGCCCTGAAAACTTGAAGACCAGCCAGCCGGCGTGCATATGCGCATCGGCCAGCTGGTCTTCGAGTTTCCAGGGCTGCACATGCATGCGCATTCCAGTTTGGGCACAGTGCTGAAAAGGTTCGACATCACTGGTCAAGAAGAAACTTTGGGAACTTCACTGAAAGTTATTGGCTCATCAAGTTTATTTGTTTGTTAAATCCATTTGCCACCCTTTTGATCAAGAATACTTGGCTTACAATAAAAAGGAAGAAAATGAAAGGAGTGCATAGAACTAAAGAATAAACAATGAAAAAGAACACAAGAATACATCAATTACAACCAAAAAGATGGACCGATAAGAGCAGAGGGCAAAAGTGGGGAGGGCATCTGCCATCAATCCAGCAGTCATCTTCAGCATGGACTCACCTATCTGGACTCCAGGCCAACAGGCAGAACCAGGTCTTTAGGTTCAAGGTCTTCTAAAATGGTCTAAAGTAGGATTTCTCAACCTTTATAACAGGAGTGGGAAACTATGGTCTTTTTATAACTTGTGGACTTCAACTCCCAAAATCCCTGAGCCAGCCCTGCTGCCTCAGGAATTCTGGGTGTTGAAGTCCACAAGTCATAAAGGGGCCATAGTTCCCCAACTCTGCTTTACAACATGGCTGGGTGGGGAATACTGGGAGTTGGAGCCCACTTGTCTTAAAGTTACCAAGATTGGGAAACCCAGGTCTAAAGAAAATTGAAGCTGTAAATAGCAACTTTGGACTTCTGAGTGCCCAAGTCACACCAATAGCCCAGCACTGGAATAGGCTATCATTTAAGCATAAAGGCTGGGCATTGTGTAATGTCTCTTCTGGGAGGTGAAATTGGCCCCTTTCTAAACTGAAACTAAGCCCTGCAAAGATTCTTTTATTAGAGACCACACTGTGACATAAAGATTAAATGACTCTTATTAGTATCTACCCACAAAAAATCCCAGTTCAGAAGCTCTGCATTTTCAGTATCAGGGATGCTTCTCAAGTATTGATAAATGTTCCCAAAGACAGGGTTCAGTGTCAGGATAATCCATGCTTCATTTTAACCATGTTCTTATATAAGCCATAGTTTACAGGTTCATACAAAGACTGTAAGAATTTATCTAGAGTTTCCTTTAAATCTGAATCAAAGAATACTCTTCCCTCCTGGAATCTCATTGCCTAAATTTAGAAGACTGCCCCTAACCTCTACCATCCCCAAAAGGCCTTTCCCAGCAGAACATAAAAGAGCTATAGTATAAGACAATGTTTGTTTTGAAAATAAAATTACAACCTATATAGTGATTCATAAATATTTGCACTGCGTAATTGTTTCAGAAAATGAATTGGCAAGGCAAACCACACAAGAACATTGCTTTGCCAACCGCTTCCTCCCCATCACCAAACCAAGAAGCTTCAGAATTTTAATTAGTTGCACACAAAGCATCTGTGAGCTCTGGTCATTTGACAAAAATGTGTGTGTGTGTGTGTGTGTGTGTGTGTGTGTGAGAGAGAGAGAGAGAGAGAGAGAGAGAGAGAGAAACATTGTTTTTTTTAAGATTAACTTCTCGTCCATGGCTGCCTTTCTGTTGGATTTTATTACCACTTTTCTCGAACTTCTCAACTGAATGAATACCTGTTAGCAAAAAGAAAGGTGAAACCTTGGTGACAGTTTTATGGCAAAGTTGCATTTTCATTTGTATTTATGTAATGTAATGTGTTATTCTTTAAAGAGACTAGGTTCGCAGAGAGTGCCTGAGCAAATAAAACTGGAAATCTGTTATCAAAATACCCAGCTTTTTTTTTTAAAAAAAAAAAAATTTAAATGCTTTAAATGGCTGGAATTTGCCAGGGGGGTGGATCAATTACTTCTACTTAACCAGCTTCATTTAACAATCCACTCACACAGAAAGAATTGAGCCAGCTTTAGGCCAGCATTTGACTGTATGGAAAAGTAAGCAAGTCTCCTTCAGTTGCTGGGATTGGGTATGTCTAGTTTAATCAAACGAAGGACTAGGGGTGACATGATAGCAGTGTTCCAATATCTCAGGGGTTGCCACAAAGAAGAGAGGATCAACCTATTCTCCAAAGCACCTGAAGGCAGGACAAGAAGCAAAGAATGGAAAATGGAAATGGAGAGAAGCAACCTAGTATTAAGAAATTTGCTCACACTTAGAACAATTAATCAGTGGAAAAACTTGCCTCCAGAAATTGTGAACGCTTCAGCACTGGAGGTTTGTATGAAGAGATTGGACCACCATTGTCTGAAATGGTATAGAACTTCCTGCCTGAGCAGGGGGTTGGACTAGAAGGCCTCTAAGGTCCCAACTCTGATATTCTGTATTATTCTGTAAGATGTGCTTGGTTCCTGGCTTTGCTGTATACTTTCCTTATATTGTTTTCTTTCATTACTTCTCAATCTTCCATACAATTTATGGCTTTACTGACCACAGCATCCCTCCCAGTGGTGGGTTGCTCCTGGTTCGGCCTGGTTCGCACGATCCGGTAGCAGTGATGGTGTAATGTCACCGAGCCGGTTCTCCACAGCCGGGAGCTGGGCCCACCCATGCACCTGTACTTATATTTCTCTGCTCTGCGCATGCGCAGATTGCTTGTTTCTAGTTTTTTTCCAAGGAGAGTAGTTAGTGCGCATGCACGGAACATGCATTTGGCACGCATGTGAGCGAAGCAAGCGTGTGCGCGCCGATCACGCGCAAAGCATATGCATGAAGAGAACTGGTAGTAAAGGTAAGTAGAACCCACCCCTGATCCCGCCTCTTTCAAGGCCACAGTTCCATGTGCTTAGAAGATCAGTCCTGCTCATGTGAGAGCATCCTTTCTTCCTAGGTGCAGATGAGAGGACCAATTCTCACAGCTATTCTAAGGTGGAGTATGAACTTTGTTGAGTGGATGTCACCAAGTATTTGTCCAAGTACAATTAGAAATTTGTTTTGAACTTCTTTCTCTAATGAGTTCCCAAAAGTATCATCTGGTATCCGTGGTTTGCATGATACCTAAATGACATAGAAAAGCCAGCCAGTGTTAGTAAGTTGCACTTGTATACAGGAGGACTAAGGAAATGTAATCTAAATACTGTGTTGTGCCTCGTTATTTGTTTTGTGGTTGATATTTTGCTGCTGAGTAACTTTACTGCTTAGTTCAGGGATAGTTGTCGTTGTTTGCAGCTGAAGGTTTCTCTTTAAAGGTTGATGTTTTTGGCACTCAGGGCTAAGTGTGGTGGTGTGTTGTTACCATTGAAAAGACCGAACTTTTTAGCCATTAGGTATTCATTTCATTCATGGTAAAAAAAAAAAAAAAAGGATTTTTATTACTGAATAGATTCCGCCCATACCAATTGTCTAAAATTCTCCTTGGAAATACAGGACAGTGGGTCAAATTTTCATTATGCTAGATTTGTATGTACAAAAACATTGAAAGTTGGCATCAATGACTATGGGCAGCTACAACACGAATGATATTTGTGGAGATGGATAGCAACAAATGCTGGCAAAAAAGAGTAAGGATTAAAGTATTAAATTTGGATCATATCATCCATGTTCAAATATCCACACAACCACAGAGCTAAAAAATGATCTTGGGATATCCCTTCTTTCAGCACACCTAACTGACAAAAATTGTTACACAGGGATAAAATAGGTGACAACTCATCAGTGTTCATCAGTCAATGATATTTTTCTGTCAGAAACACAGTTACAGTTGCCCATATAACATAATAAAGGTAACCCTTCCTTGACAAGTGCTCATTTAGCAACTGTTCAAAATTGGAAAGTTACAAATATTTAAATGTGGCCTTGATCAAATAACTCTTCCAAATGAAGATGCTATTAGTAAAGTATTTTTTAAGATGAACTGCATACTTCTCCTTCTCTCAAACTTTTATGTAGTGACACGTTTCTCAAAAAGGTCCCCAATTCTGAGATACCAACCTGAACGAAGCCGTTGCTTAGCAACATCTCTTTTTATGTGCTCAGATTATATTTTTAAAATCCAGTGCATACTGGATATGAATAGAAGCCAAGCTGAGGAGCTCTTAATTTTTTTTCTATTGCTATTGAAGACTATCTAACCAAATGCACAGATACATACATGGGTTTGATACTAAATTTTTAAGGTTTGATGGCTTCTTTTTTTACCCACAATAATCTCTCTGCAGTATCAAATTTTATTTATTCCTCAGGAGATTTGAGAATAAATGATTGCCAGTTTGCTAATGATATGATATGATGTTATTTCATTTGACACAACAATGAGTTTTTATGTTATTTGTCTTTCTTGTACATCCACCTCTGCTTTAATCATTTCTTTTTCCTGAAATCCAAACGCATATCAAAACAATACTAAAGAAAGGCTAATGTTCCAGTAGATATGGAGTATGACACATAGTGTCCTCCAAACATTTTAGATCAGTGTTTCTCAATTTGGCCACTTTAAAAAGTGTGGGCAGCACAATGGCTGGAAAATTCTGGGAACTGAAGTGAGAAACAAGTTGAGGAACATTGTTTTAGACTAAAACGTCTCAAAACATCTTGCAATTAGTCGAAGGAATTTGGAGATCATCAAGTCTCCTCTTCTTGAAAATAACATTTAGTGTCAGAGAAGGACATGTAGTTTGGACTGGACAACAGTGAGGTCACAACAGAAGCTGAAAACGCATCATATCAAAACAGGTTTTTCAATCACCTGGATCCTCAATGTAGCAATCTGCAAGATTGTTTCAACTTACACTATTCTTGAATCTCATTCATTCCACAATAACAGCAGCAAAATTTGTATAAGCACAAAGATGGCTTACAAATATCTACAATGGAAGAATAGATGCTGAAGCTGATGGAATTGGTGGAGACGGCAAAATTGACAACTTCGATTAAAGAAAAGACTTTGATCAATCTGATTTGTATTTGGAAACCACTCGTAGCCTTTTTGTGAGAAACTAAAAGAAATGAAACTTTGATTTGATTATTAGAATTATGTGGGATTATAGAAATAACATATTGTTAACTTTATAGTATTGAATTTGTTGTAATTTTTTATCTATATCTGTACCAAAGAAAGTTGAAAGTCATTATTTTTCCTATTCTCTTTTCCTTGCTTTTTTTTCCCCTTTCTGCATTTTTATCTTGCTTTTCTTTTCCTTCTGGCTCATTTTTATTATTTTTAATTTAATAAAGTTACTTTTTTTTAAAGAAAGGTACAATATTGGGTGCTCCAGATTCTCATGATGTTGTACACAATATACTACACACAATATCAGAAGTAATCATGATTCCCTGTGGGATGGTTCTACAATCCTAATTGAATCATTGCTTATATTTCTTTTTCCACCAATCCTCTTAACCTTTCTGACATTCTATAATGACATTGAGATATGGGCTTAGTATTTCCAGGGTCAATCTTATGCTCAGCAGAAGTTGTGGCTTCTGATTGGCTAATAAATTAAATTCTACTATTAGGTCCTATGAAACTTGTTTTGGTGTATGTGGTATAATCCTGGATTTCCTCTGATCTTTGCCTTAATACATGGCATGGTACAACTTTGGTTTACCTTTCCCTGCATCAATGTTGTAATTAATACTGTTTGGCAATTACCATGCGTAGTCCCTGCCTTTTAATTTGCATTCTGCATTAGGAAGTAGTAAGACTGCTTCTAACACCTTGCAACTTTTCTCTCTAGCACTTTAATCACAACCACTTTTGAGCCTTCTCTGAACCAATTGCTTATTTCTCTAATTTTTCCTTAACAATATTTAAAATTCCCCTGGCTCATTTTCATAGAAAAGCTCAGATATACTCAACCTAGTGGATGGCTGAGTAACAGTGGTGGATTGCTCCCAGATCTGTCCGGTTCTATAGAACCAGTAGTAAAACCGGCAGGAGGCTCTGCCCACTGACCTGGACGTCATCATAGCCAATCTGCGCATGCGCAGAAGCGTGCATGAGCTCCCGTTGAGAACCGGTAGTAAAGGTAAATGGAACCCACCCCTGCTGAATAACCCCTCTGCATGCAAATAACAGGTTGGACAACCACACAACCTAACACACAGGAACCTCAACTGCATATTTTTAAAGCATTTTTAAACAATTGATTTAATTGTTCTGAAGCTCTGTCTGAGGGCAAGTATAAATTCCCACTATGCCTAAGACCTCTTATAAATGTTTGAATAAAGAAGACTGAAAATGTGACCCTTGATCTGACAAAAATCTCGTGGGATACTCCTACTCTACTAAAGACCTTAGTTAGCTTTGTAGCCATCATTTTCATTCTTCTATTCCTTAGAGGTATGCTTCTGGATAAGGTGTTGCATAATCATAGATTACTAAAATATATTGATGGCCTTTTGTAGTCTTGAGATAAAGGACCTAGAATATTTATAGTAATTTGTGAAAAAGGAATCGGAAAAGGATACTTTTCTGCAAGAAATTATCACTCATTCCCTTATGTCTCATATTTAGCTATTCTGGATGTGATCTATAGGACCTCTATTTCTGCTATCACTCAAACAATAAAA
The DNA here is from genome assembly GCA_032468115.1 of Grayia smithii. Lineage (NCBI taxonomy): Eukaryota > Metazoa > Chordata > Lepidosauria > Squamata > Grayiidae > Grayia > Grayia smithii. The sequence continues at coordinate 52,175 of JANHFM010008758.1, forward strand.
TTTGATTTGGCAAATGATTTGGGGTTCAATAACAGCCCTTATGTATTGCCTAAGGATTTTCATGCGGTAGCCTCATTGGCTCAATTCTAAATGGTGCCTTGCTTCCAACTTTTAATTTACCTTTGTTTTTCCTTGTTCTTCTGTTGTGTTAAGTCTACTTTAATTGTGTCTTTTATATGGTTTGTGATCTTTACCTGTAAACCACCCAGAGCCACTTAGATCATGAGACAGGCGATACCTAAATGTGAGAAATATGTAAGTAAATATTCTTGTGGGACTAAAACCAGTTCCATATTGCATATTCCTCTACACCAGTTCTGCTGGTGATGGTGGTAGTTTTTAACAAAAATATGTTTTTCTACCCACTTATTTTCAGCCTCACTGAAGATTACTCTGTAATTTTTCTATTGTAGAATCCTTATAACAACCCAATGTTTATTTCCGCTTTTGATGTCTTATCTAGTTGTCTTCGTTCCTTATCTTTGCAAGGGTTAAGGGTTAAGCATCCTCTTCCCTTCATCTTCCTGCTTAATTAGTGCTCTGAGGGGGACTTCTGTTTTTCCCTTCTTTCTCTTTCCATGTCTTCCTTTCCAGTTACCAACCAGCCACAAATGGGTGCCCGGGGTAAGCTCCTAGTATAATTGCCTTAGCACTACTATTATCAAGCAAGAAGCAATTTTATTGAGAGTCTATGCAAGTACCATCCCTATGGGTACCTTCCTCATAATGCCATATTGCACCTGTGAGAAAGTTTACTCCAACCTAGTATATTTTTCATCAGATAGGTACACTAGCATTCATTGATTTCCTGTGCCTCTCAACCCAATTATGCTCTTCCATTAACTCTGGGCATAAACAAGCAGACCCACACATGTCGAGTATAAGCTAGCTACTTTATGGCTCAAGCCTATTTCACGGCAATCTTGTCAGACTTGCAGTTTGCCCAGAAACGTTAGATAGAAGTTCAACAGCATTCAGGGAGGTGGGGGGAGCATGTCAGACTTTGCCCTCTTGTGTCTTTTCTGGACTGATCCCCTGCTTGATCTCTCCTCCCAACTGGGCAGTCTCTCTCCAATAACCATCTCCATTCCTGCGAGATGCTATTTCTGGGTAGTCTTTCTGGCCTTTGTGGGACAAAATTGAGCCAAATGGCTGTTAGCCCTTCAGGATAGGCCAGGTTAGGAAACAGACCCCATAGGGTCTATTGGAACTCTATTATTCCTGAGCCGAGGTGGCGCAGTGGTTAGAGTGCAGTATTTCAGGCAGTGGTGGGTTCTCCCGGTTCGGCCCAGTTTGCGCGATCCGATAGCAGTGACTTAGGGTTTTCCGGAAAAAAACTCGAAAGAAGTGCTCTGCGCATGCACTGAGCGCTTTATTCGAGGTTTTTTCCTTAAAAAAAGTTAGCACGCATGTGCAGAGTGTGTTTTGCACACGCACGAGCGAAGCGAGCACGCGCGCGCCAATCGCGCACAAAGCGCGTGCAGGAAGAGAAACGGTAGTAAAGGTAAGTAGAACCCAGCCGACTGCAGGCTACTTCAGCTGACTGCTAGCTGCAGTTTGGCAGTTCAAATCTCACCGGCTCAAGGTTGACTCAGCCTTCCATCCTTCTGAGGTGGGTAAAATGAGGACACAGAAAAAGTGAGTTCTTCTGAGTCTCTTTTTTACGCTCCCTCAGTTTCTAAAACTGTTGCTTCTCTTTTACCTGCTAAAACTTCTTATACGGTAAAAGCTCTTCATCACAGTCCCTATAGCTTGCCTTTCTTTGGTTTGTCTCTGACATTCATATTTCTTAGGCTTCCGACCTCTACTAAAGGCTCTTTCTCTTCCGTGAGTTTTTATTTATTTATTTGTATTTATTAATACAATTTAATTTATATCGGGTGTTTTTTCCCTAAGGCGACATCCCTTCTTGACAGGTTTCCCTTCCTACTACTGTGCTTCTACAATGAAACTTTTCTGCCTTGCAAGTTTTTAAATGTACTATTACTATTGCTTTTGAGGTTACAGGTAGTGGTGTTTTAGTTATAGCTTTAGAAAGCATCATTTAATATGCAAATCATCACTAATTCATTCCAGTCTTAAAGTGAGGAATGGAGCATTATCAGTGAGAACACGTTTTATTCTGGGACACCTGAAATGCCTATAGACAAAAAGGCAGGATATTAATGAGTGCAAAAAAAATGATTTTGGCAAATTCTGCTTCAAACTTACTGGATATGCAGTTCTTATATTCATTTATCATGTTTGCAATTCTCCAAATGGTGTAATATAGTTTTCAACAATTTAAATGAACATGATTCAAAAGCCCCACCCCCCCTTTTTTTTTTTAGTATAGTCATAGAGGCTTTATGTAATGGCTGAAAATCACAATTTTCAGGCAAACTGAGATGAGGAAATTAACCTTACTACCTAGCTTTGATTCTGTTTATAAAAGACGTTTTTCTGTAGCAATGGTCTTCGCTTATCCAGGGCCATGCCTTCTCCCTTTGTCACAATATACACATAATGCTTCTACAGCAAGACAAAAATGATGTCACAATGAAGAGAAAACTGCAGGATTCCCAATTCATTACAAGTTTTGCCAAAATAAGAGGAAGATGTAAGGCTCAGTCAATCCCAGCAAAAGTTAATTGCTGCCCATTTCCATGACATCTAATTCAATTTGCTTGTGGCTCTGACCTACAATAAATCCCAACCAATACCTCAATATGAGATCTAACAATCCTAATAATAAGTAAGAAAAATCTCAAAAAGACTTCAAAGATTAGTGTCTGTGTGTGTGTGTGTTTTAGTATGTGTGTTTTTATAAAATGGCCTGGGACTTTCATATAAACATCTGCAACAGTATTTGAAGTAACAAAAATTTAACCTGCTTATATTTTTGCTTGCAGGAGGTCTCATTCCCAAGCTAACACCTGCTCCTCTCCTTAATTTTTCCTTAGTATATAAGGTATTGACTCCTACTTGCTGGTTAAATCACATTTTGTTACAGGTTGGGTCAATGCCTAACATGTATTTTGTTTTAGTTGGCAATTCCGCTTTAGCAACCTGGCTGTAGACTTAAAGACTTCTTTCAATGAACCAGGTGTGTTTATAGCTATGAGGAACCGTAGCACAGCTGTCACGATAATGTTTAAACACAAGGTGAGAGAGGGAATTACACAGGCAACCTAGAGGAAAATAGTTGGAGATCTGTTAAAGGAGGTAGAGAACTGTTGAGAAGAGGATTCAATAATACTTCAATGCTATATAAGTCAAGCAGAAAAATCAAATTATCAAGGAAGAAATTCATTAAATTCATTAAAATAGCTGGAGGGAAGTAACCATCCTTGGGAAGAGATCTGATTACATAGACCAGTCTGAAGTTGCAAGTTCAATATGGATTTTATTGAGGTCGGCAGGAAGGAAGAAAATCTCTGAAGTAACAGCTCCGAAAGTAGCTGATGGAAATAGCACTTATGCTGGAGAAATATCTATATTTTAATTATTGTGAGGTTTGTAATTACATTTTACTTATAAATTGTGTAACTTCAATCAATTCACAATAGAGCTGGAAGGAACCTTAGAGGTCTTCTAGTCCAACTCGATGCTCAAGGAGGAAACCCTACACCATTTCAGATAGGTGGCTGTCTAGTCTTTTCTTAAAAACCTCCAGTGATGAAGCACCTACAATTTCTGAAGGCAAGCTGTTTCACTGGTTAATTGTTCTCACTGTTAGGAAGTTTCCCCTTAATTCCAGGTTGCTTCTTTCCTTGATTAGTTTCCATCCATTTTTCTTGTCGTGCTTCTGGTGCTGTGGAAAATAAGTTGACTCCCCTCTTCTTTGTAGCAGACCGTAAAATATTGGAATACTACTATCATGTCACCCCTAGTCCTTCTTTTCTCTACACTGGCCATACCCAATTCTTGTAACAGTTCTTCATATGTTTTTCTCTCCAGGCTCTTAATCGTCTTAGTTGCTCTTCTTTGCACTTTTGCAAAGTCTCAACATCTTTTTTGTAATGTTGTTACCAAAACTTGTTTTGTGTACTTTGCTATACATTTTAGGCGGTCAGACGTCTATACAATATCAAGTAAAAGGTTCAGATTGGGTTTGCATGTAAGCTTCAGCCTGATAGGCTTTATCTTTGTCAGGCTGAGGATGAAGTTCTGCAATCATTTGACTATATATAATAGCTCATATTCTATTGTTATTGATCTACTCACTCACCAATTCTATAAGAGCTTTTCAGATCCATAAAGGTGTGGAAAAGCACCAAGTTGTTTCCTATTAGATTTATTGGTCTAAGAGATCCAGGATTCTTGGCCATCATGCTCATTAGCCAAGGTGATAAGAAATGCCAAGAACTAGCATGTTCAGAAGGCACAAAAGTGGGATTGATTGATTAAGTAGAATTCAGATCCAAGCCTTGTTACCTAGCTGAACCATCTCTGCTTTTCACAATGGGGACTTTACAAAAGAAAAACAAGAGACAGAAACCAACAGTAAGAACCAATAATCCATATTAAAGTGGAAATTTTAAAACACCATAGATCAGTGATTATTTCTCACTACTTCTTTTGACGGTACCTGTTTCCTTAAGGGACGTGTATTTACGGAGAATACGTTGGCTGATTCTCCCCACTGAAGTCCCATTATGTTTTGACAGAGAGAACAGAGTAGGCCACGAGAACCAGAAAGGAGTTGGAAATGAAAGCTTTGAATCATATGAGTAATAGAAGAAAGGGATGCTCTTCACAGAGAATGCTCAGCCAGACTCCGCTCATAAGAGAACAAGGTTGTTGCTGGGTTGCCTGCATTTTTTCCATAATCATTAAAGCTGTGTGATTATATGCTTTTGATTTTAAAATTACACAATGCAAAACTCAAATGCTAAGAGTGTAATTTAGAACAAAGGAGCCCGAGCAAAAGCTATAATTAAAGATACACATGAACGCTAAAAACACAGCATAGAAAAACGATGCCGCAAGAAACAAATTTTCATGTTCCGTGCGGTGGGGGAGGCAGACGGATTCCCTTAATATGAAGCTCTGAATTTCACAAGCATGTTCCATACGATGTGGCCGTTGCTATGGTAACAATCTTTATTTGCTGAAGCTGTACAGATGTGTACAATTCATGAACTTACGGGCTCTAAATTTATTGCTTTCTTGAAATGGAGGGAGTATCAATAACTTATTAAACTCACTCCCCCTACCACATTTTTTTAAAAAAGAAAATCACTTCAAGTTTGCCTCCAATGGGTGTATGGTAATTGATTCTGTTTAAAGACAAGAGAGGTTCAGAGTATGCCTGCAGGCTAAGAGAGGAACCATTGAGAAATAAAGATATCTAAGTAAAATTACTATGGCTGCAATCCTATATGTGCTTGAGAAGCAGCTACATTGAAGTCAGTAGTAATTATTTCTGAGTAAACTTGTATAAAATGGGAAAGTGAGAGCCTTGTATTTCTTCCCCAGCATATTCTTCCTAAAAGACAAAAAATGTATGAAATATTAAGTAAAATGTTATTAACATATTCATTTGCCACAGGAAAGCTAAGAACACATTATTACTTCCAGTTAATTAAAAAAAGCAAAAGAAATAAGAACAAAAAAAAATATTATCCATCTTAGAGCAACACCTTTCTTAGACCAATTCAAAGAATTCTGATATCTCTCTGTCTTCTCTTCAGGTTCAATGTTAGGAAAGGGGAAGGGAGGGAGAAACGCTGCCTTGATACTGAAGTCATTAATTTTGCAATTTTAAGATGGAACGAGAGAAAGGGGTTCAGATATTCAAATTAGGTTTTATCTGATGTTGTGAAGGTTACATCCTACACTCTCCCATGAGACTGCTATTGGGTTGGGGGGGAGAATCAGTTTGTTTCATATTTTAATACAAACATATATAATTTTATACTACCAATCTAACACAACCACTACAAACAGTTATTGTTCAATATCTGCGTTCTTCAAATTTTATGATTCCTCAATTAAAATAGGGGTACCCTAAAAACCATTTTTATGAAAAATGCAGTTTGCATTGTGTATATTTGTAAAAATGCATTATACTTGCCTAACATGCATATAATAGCTTGTGTATAAAGACAAGTATATTTCTGCATTTTAATTGATTTGAACATTGGGTCAGTCACTTTTATGATTAGCATTCTGAGATAAATCAAATTGACAGATTAACTGATTATTAGACAACTGAAAAGAAGAAACATCTTCCATTTTTTAAAACATAAGGTCCCCTGTATTGGAAGCCTTTTCTGTTTCAGATGAAATACATGTTCCTAGTAGTTAAACACAAGAAATATAATGATGCTAGATAGTTTTGATGCTAATGAAGTGGAAGACATTTTAGATGCTATACTAGATAAAAATGAAATTAGATAAATTTACTTAATGGATTGAGACTATGAATCAGCACAAAGTCTTATGTCTGCTGGAGGGCTCTGAATTTCATTTAGAGCAATATTTCATTAGGCCAACAAAGATCACCAAAATATGCATATTTTTTAAAGTCTAGATCAGGTAGACTGGGATAAGAGAAGACAAAATGGCTGTGCTATATTTTTGGCCTCAAGACCCAAAATAGGAAAAGACTGAAGAAACATGGTGTGGGAATAATTTTATGTTGCCACAAATTTGCCTCTGGGGCAAAACATGAGACTCTGAGGAATAGACTTTTATACCACCTGAAACTGTTATTCATACTTTAAAAGCTTATATTACTTTTCAGCCATTACATAAAGCTAACTAGCTAATTTGGGTTGTGTTTACTTTTTTGCCCTGTACAGTCTAAACCATCAACATTTAATTGAGGTCTGCTAATGTTGTTGCTTTAAAACAATTACTATTATTATTGATTCTTCATTGCATCTTTGTTGCTGTTGCTGCTATTTTAGTTGTTTTTAATTAACTGGTGTTTGTGCTTTTAAACAAAATGTTTACAATGTTTGGTTTTCTCTAGCTTTTCAATGGATTTTCCTTGTAAGAGTTAGGTCACTAAAAGTGAGTTATAAATACAGAAATGTGCCATTTTACCTATTTACTCAAAGGCAAATCCCACAATATTCAGTAAGACTTATTCCAAGAAAGGTTGTCACGTTGCAATCTAATGAAATAAATAGATAAACTATATCACTGAATATATTACACTTTACACTGCCTCGAGTCCCTTCCTGATTGAGATGGGCAGTCTAGAAATATGAAATATGTAAACACACACACACACAATCATAGGTTTAAATTGAGAAAACCAAGCCAGATATGACACACTGATGTTTTTAAAAATGCAATTGGATCAGGAATAGAGCTGAAAGAGATCTTGGAGGTCTTCTAGTCCAACCCCCTGCTCAAGCAGGAAACCCTATACCATTTCAGACAAGTGGCTGTCCAGTCTCTTCTTAAAACCTCCAGTGATGAAGCACCCAGAAATATGCAAATAATATCAGTTGAAAGGGGGGATGGACCCGTGATCATTAAAGGCATCAAAAGCGTGCATGAAGATGAATGTAAGCCTTCAGCCAGATTTGGAAATATCCTGCACTGAAAAAAAATCAGATTTGGTTTAGATAAAACAGTTGCTCTACGCCCCAAACAAAACCCATTACAGTTTCTCCTCCATAACATACCAAGAGAAAAGGAGCTTCGTTTCACCCACCCTACCTGGATGCTGATAATTATTAGTGCCCTTTTCCCATTTGCTGATTATATTTGGATCTGCGAAATCCTGTATCCTAAATGCAGTGATGTGTTTAATATTAAATCTGATCTAGCTCGAATGGTTAGGGAAAATTTAGACATTTCATGGATTAAATACTATTCCTTGATTACAAGCTAAAAACCAGTAAAGCAAAAGACAAAATGAATTTTAATAGTGGGAGGCAGAGAGAGAGGGAACGTGATGAATCGTGAAGAAGGCCGAAAAGGAAGAAGCAGTGGCTGATAGAGAAGGGTTAAAAAAGGGACCAAGTGGTAGGCCACCAGGAGTATCCTGTCCACATATGCCAGCTTCCATTGCTGATTCGCTTGCCCATAATTACAGCAATAGTACTATTCTTAACTCCATTTTTTCCTTTGCAGTAAGGAGGGAAGAGTGCTAGAACCAATGATATCATAAGAGCTAGTCAGTAGTGTTGGGAAGTTGCCAGCTAGTCTGGAAGGAGGGATTAAGCAAGGGTCTAGCTCAGGGGTGAAATCTAAATTTTGTTACTACCGGTTCTGTGGGCGTGGCTTGGTGGGCGTGGCAGGGGAAGGATACTGCAAAATCTTCATTCTTAACCCCCTCCAGGGGAAAATTCCATTCCCACCCCACTCCAGAGGAAGGATATTGCAAAATCTCCATTCCCACCCCACTCTGGGCCAGTCAGAGGTGATATTTCCCAGTTCACTGAACTGCTCAAAATTTCCGCTACCAGTTCTCCAGAACCTGTCAGAACCTGCTGGATTTCACCCCTGGGCTAGGTCTACAAAAGAACAGGCTATCATTGAGGCTTGTGTCAGGACCTTTAAAATATGTATTCCTAAACAAGACTGCAAATGAGGCCATAAAGAGGTTATCACCTTTTCTTTGACAGCTGTTTTTTATTGTCGATCAGGACCAAATTTAATCTGGTTTCTTGTGCAAATGGAAAGTTTCACTTGTTTTATGCTTATCTGGTCAACACAAAAGATTCATCACTGGCTATGTTTTGTTTCTAAGTGCAATTCAAGGTGTTACCAATACAGTCAAGCCCTATCCAACTTAAAGCCTGCACATTTCCAGGACCTCCCATTCCAAGTAAATTCTGCCCATTCAAATCAGACAAATAGAAACTGCCCTTTGAAGGACCCTTCCTAGTAAGAAGTACCATGAGAGAGGAAGATAGCAATAGCAATAACACTTAGACTTATATACTGCTTCACAGAGCTTTACAGCCCTCTCTAAGCTGTTTGCAAAGCCAGAAAATTGCCCCCAACAATTTGGGTCCTCATTTTACCCACCTTGGAAGGATGGAAGACAGGAGTCAACCTTGAGCCTGATGAGATTTGAACTGCCAAATTGCAGGCAGATGGCAGTCAGCCTGCAGAAGTAGCTTGCAGTACTGCATTCTAACCACTGTCCCACCATCTTATCCTTGGCGTGGAGGAAGGTATTTTGTGTGATGGTTTCTATCCTCTAGAACAGGTTGCTAGTCCTTACAAGCAAGATTGGATCCTTGTGTTTTGCAGAAATGGCTTTTTAGAAAGTCTTTTGGTAGCTACTTGAGTGGGCCTAGTGCCATATATGGAATGTCTCAGCACTTGAAATATAGATTCAAGGCTGACCAGACCCTCTGACCTTATTTTTACATTTTGCATGATTGGGGAACGTAGAAGTCCCTCCATATTGCAATGAGTGAATGTATGACAAGCATGTATAAATGATGCCAGCTAGAACATTATTGCTTCTAAGAATATGATGGAAGACAAGATTAAATATGTCACTTATTCTATGCCAGCCTTTTTTCTTGATGACTTGCCTGTTTCTGTGGCATTGTATCTCTCTTGGCCTGATTCTAGTGCCTCTATCAGTTAAAATAGATAGCGCTAGCCATCTTTTTGGAATTTTTGGAGCCAGGTGAAACAAAAATGTAAGAAAATGAATGCTAATACAAGGGATCCTTTGCAGGAAGACCTAGCTTGTTGAGCAGCTATACCAGACTAAAATCACAGGTAGCAAAGCTATCTCAGTCTACTGAATCTTGAATTTGATTCAAATTAGAGCCAATTCACATAGAATAAAATAGCACTATGATGGTTATTGAAATATCAATCAAATTGCACAAAGGAAAGTATAAACTTTAAAGTTCTCCAGAAACTTTTATCAAGCATACCACAGAAGGTAGAAAAAGTACGAAAGTTAAAAAATTAGGCAATATACTTCAGTTAAGTACCCTGTTTCCCCCAAAATAAGACATCCCCTGATAATAAGACCAATTGGGCTTTTGAGTGCATGGCAATAAGGCCAAGTGCTTCTTTCAGGGTTCAAAAAAAATATAAGACAAGGTCTTATTTTCTGGGAAACACAGTAAGTATTTCTCAGTCTTTGCAACTTTAAGATGAGTGGGTATCAATTCTCAGAATTCCCAAGGCAGAGAAACACTGAACTAAGGGGTCTCCCAAGTTAACAACTAGGGAAACACAAACTGAAGCCCATTTGTAGCTATAGAAGCTAACTAAGAAATAATGAGCTAATACTATCCTGGACTCTTGACTGTTTGAAATTACAACGGCACTGAAAAAAGTGACTTATGAATGTTTTTCACACTTACAACTATTGCAGAATTCCCATGGTCATGTGATTAAAACTCAGACACTTAATAAAAATTAGACATTAATGAAAATTTTGTGATTCCTTAAAGGAATCAAGATAAAACTATCAACCAAAAATCCACTCTTTTATCCTATTTTAGTAGCTATGCCAATGAAACAGAAAGAGCCATATTTGTCAAAAATGCAAGTCCCATGGAGGGTTTTTTTTTTTAGATGAAAACAAGATTTAGATAAGCTGCAATATTTACCAACCATGCCCTGGAAACATCCTTTACAGTAGATGAGGGAAAGGATGAAGCTGTTACACATGAGTTAGCAGTGGGGTTTAAGTCCATTAAAAGAATGGAAGATAATTTGAGGAAATAGGATGGCCAATTATAGCATGCAAATTGATAGAATAAAAAAAGTCAATAAAGATACATTTTTGAATAAATTGATTTTATGTGTATGAGTGTCCCAGAGGCTAGAGTACCTGTGCAAAACAAATTAATTCCATTTGCATCAAATAGCATTACTTCAAAAAAGTTAGTCTCAGCTGCTTTGTTTAAAAAGCCAAAGATATAAGGAAAAATAACTTGATATGCTTCCTGAGTGCAGATAGTGAAAATATGAGTATTTAGAGTTTTTTCTGTTACTTAACCACACCCTCTTTTTAATATTTTTAATATTATAATCATTTGAAAAATTATGCTAGTTAAAAAACAACAGCAGCATTCTAAATTCACTGACAACAATTGTGTTTAATACAGTTTTGCTTCCAGAATTCTAGTGAACTAGACATACATACAGATACATTGGAAGAAATGTTCATTTATAAACCATAATTATGAACATCAAATTTAATAAAATGAATTAGTAGATGTTAAATTCTTCATCAGCTATATAAGTCCCAATACCCAATATAATAAGAGTTAAGCCAAAAATCATATTTTTTCCCAAACAGTCTGGAGATATAACTGTTTCGTAGCTCAGAGGTTGTTTTTCTTATTCTGCCCGAATAGGTTTATCAGATAGAGCAGCCAAAATATAAGCTTTGGGGTTAATTCTAATATGTTTAAAAATTAGAAACTGGTTTAAATTCAACATCCTGGTACCCAATATCCAAATTGTAGAAAATATGGCGAAGGGATGATTTTTAAAACATACCTTCAAAAATAAAAATGCTCTGTTCTTCCCCCACTGAAAACGTAGTTTATATTAAAATTAATCTTCAGAACTTCCTCCTCTTTGACTACAGGGCAAAGGGAGCAATTAATTTATTTAATATAGTATTCTTTTCTATTAGCATTTTCCTAAATATGCTAAAACTTTGAGGTTTTTTAAAAAGAATAATCTGTTTAGAATTTTTTCTGTAAGCATCAAAACTCCAGCTAGCAAGATCAAATAACAAATCTGACATGTCTTTTTTTAAATATAGCCTATCCAAACACAAGCCCAAGCAAAAGAATTTCCTAGTCTTTGTGATGTTTTTTTGCTTAAGGGGTAACTGCTAGCTATCAAAACAAAACAAATTTTTAAAAACCCCAACATTGCTTTGGTGCTTCTTAACTGTATGAATACATATAACAATACTGCAGTAAGTTAGAAGACCATGCACAGAATGTATGTGCATCCTTAATGCTCAGCAAACCAGCCAAATGCAGAAATATGCCCAGAGTGCACACGCACACGCACACCCATCAAATCTTAATACAGCAAACCGACATTTATAGCATGAACGTTAGAAATGTATGTACTGTAAGTGGTATGAAGTACTATAGTAGCAGAAATACTGACAGAGTTTTGTACTACCTGGCTGCAGAAATTAAGAATAAATAAACCCTGCACGTAAGCAATCTATTTTTTCATCCATATTAACTCAACATTTGCTATTTTAAAAAGCAGCATTAGTTTGACTGGATGATTGGCAGGCAAGCATGCAACTAGGTCAAGCTTTTTGTCTGGCTGCTTAACTACTCCTTTCCTTTCAATACAGTATTACATTCTCACATTATTTCATCCAGTCTAAACCATAGTAGAAGAAATATGACTGTTTCTGGTACTATAGTGGTTAGATTGGAGAAAAAAATGGGAAAAAGCAATCCAGCTACAAGCCACAAGACAACAGTGGAACATTGGAACATTGGTTTTGTTTCTGTTTAGGAACCAGACAATCAGATTCCATTCCATTTTCCCCAAAACAAAACTCTCAAAACACGTTTGCTTTGTGCTTGGACAGTGAAACTCTCCATTTTAAGGCAGGACACTTTATGGTTGATACATTTTGCATTAATAGAATAGAATAGAATAGAATAGAATAGAATAGAATAGAATAGAATAGTTGGAAGGAACCTTGGAGTCTTCTAGTCTAACCCCCTGCTTAGGCAGGAAACCCTACACCACTTCAGACTAATGGTTATCTAGTATCTTCTTAAAAACTTCCAGTGTTGGAGCATTCACAACTTCTGGAGGCAAGTTGTTCCACTGAGTAATTATTCTGTCAGGAAATTTCTCCTTAGTTCTAAATTGCTTATCTCCTTGATTAGTTTCCACCCATTGCTTCTTGTCCTACCCTCAGGTGCTTCGGAGAATAGCTTGACTCCCTCTTCTTTGTGGCAAACCCTGAGATATCAGTACACTGCTATCATGTCACCCCTAGTCCTTCTTTTCATTAAATTAGACATATCCAGTTCCAGCAGCTGTTTTTTATATGTTTTATCCTCAAGTCTTCTAATCATTTTTGTTGCTCTTCTCTGCACTCTTTCTAGAGTCTCAACATCTTTTATATATTGTGGCAACCAAAATTGGATGCAGTATTCCAAGTGTGGCTTCACCAAGGCATTATAAAGTGGTATTAACACTTCATGTGATCTCAATTCTATCCCTCTGTTTATGCAGCCTAGAACTGTGTTGGCTTTTTTGGCAGCTGTGGCACACTGCTGGCTCTTATTTAAGTGATTGTCCACTAGGACTCCAAGATCCCTCTCACAGTCACCACCACTATTGAGCAAGGTATCACATATACTGTACCTGTGCATTTTGTTTTTCGTGCCTAAATGTAGAACCTTACTTTTTTCACCATTGAATTTCATTTTGTTAGCGCCCAATGTCTGTCAAGATCCTTCTGTAGTTAAGCCTATCATCTGGAGTGTTGGCTATTCCTGCTAGCTTGGTGTCCTCTGCAAATTTGACGAGTTCCCCATCTATCCCCTCATCCAAATCATTGATGAATATGTTGAAGAGTATGGGCCTATAACAGAGTCCTAGGGTACCCCACTCCATACGTCCCTCCATGCAGTTCCATGCAGTCCATTGAGGACTACAGGTTGAGTGTGATTGATCAGATAGTTACAAACACATCTGCTGGTGATGCTGTCTAACCCACATTTTTCTATTTTATCAAATAGTAGGTTATGATCTACTTTGTCAAATGTCTTACTCAAGTCCAAGTAAATTATATTGACAGAGATAGTTGGCACTATTTTAGAACTATTGGCATAATTTTCCTATTAGTAAACAATCTACAAAGTTAGCCATAGGTATACTCTTAGGTAGGGGGAGGAAAAACTATTATTAAGTTGGAATGCAAGCACTATCTAGAAAATTTATTTCTACTATTCAAAATGACTTGGCAAGAAAAGGTAAAGGATACCAGTATAAGATGGAGAATTTGCCTGGTTGAAAAAACAAAATACTTGTATTTCATTATTTTTTAAAAAAAAATGCTTTGGAGAAAGATGGTCTTTTAACATCCTAAAGTAGATAAACAAATACTGTAGAAATTTGGCCATATTTGTATATTTGGGATCTATGATCAATGTTAATCTTCATACTTGAGGGTCTAGGCTATTAATCTGTTAACAAACTATTAAGAATTTTTATAAGTCATGAATTTGTTTAGTTAGAACTATTTTATTTTAATCACTGTCTGTGCATTTGTTTGATGTAGCCATTGTTAAAACCAGCAGTTAACTAATGCCTACTAAAAGAAGTTAAAGAGGCTGACCATAAACACTTCAATGATAGAAAGTGTTAATTTAGCTGGCTGCATGTGGATTTGAAATTGTGCTGAAGAATTTTGCAAGTGGTTCCATTACTGGAACAAGGAAAGGTAATGTGGCATTTCATAATTAGCATAGATTTACAAGGAATAACAGAGTTGGAAGGAACAATGGAGCTCTTCTAGTCCAACCCCTTGCTCAAGTAGGAGACCCTATACCATTCCAGACAAATTTCAAACTAATCTCTTCTTAAAAACCTCCATTAATGGAGCACCTACAACTTCTGGAGGCAAGTTGTTCTCACTGTCAGGAAAGTTTTCCTTAATTATAGGTTGAGCTGGGCCAACACATTCATCAATTTCTGTTTGGCTGTTTAGTGATGCACAAATTTATCTCTTTGTTAGTATCTATTTTTCTCCTGAGAATAAAAAGCTGAAGCGGAGAAGGACCTGGATCACCTGATGGAAAAAATAAGTAGATTTTTTCCATATATGTAGGATTCTCACGGCAAGAATAAGAGCTTGTTCCCCAAGCCCCCTTGAACAGAGATGTCAAACATGTCGCCCCCAGGATTCCGGGATGCAGGAGAACCAGATTAAACAATGGATGGAAATTAAGGAGAGATGCAACCTAGAACTAAGGAGAAATTTCCTAACAGTGAGAGTAATCAACCAATGGTATAGCTTGCCTTCAGAAGTTGTGGGTGCTCCATCACTGGAGACTTTCAAAAAGAGAGTGGACAACCATTTGTCTGAAATGGTATGGTGTCTCCTATTCGAGCAGGGGGTTGCACTAGAAAACCTCCAAGGTCCCTTCCAACACTATTATTCTATATTCTATGTTCTAAAATGCAATTGGGTAATGTTTTAAGAAAATAAAATAA
>JANHFM010008758.1:146821-160043 GCA_032468115.1 Grayia smithii
GAGATAACAAAAGCATATAAGATGGAGAGATTATGATTGTTTATTATTGTAAAAGTTAGTACCTGAGTTTTGCTCCAGGGAAGTCGCGGGGGGGAGGGTTTTTTGGCGGGGTTAATTTGTTATAATTTGTTATAATCTGTAAAACTTTTCAATAAAAAAAAATAAAAGCTTTGGGGACAGCACTCTTTGCAACCCAGCTCTACAGAGATTTACAGCATCTTCTGTACATTACTGAAAACATGACAACTGTTTATATGAGATCTTGACTAGAGAAATGAGAGTCCTACTAGAAATGATTGCTTAATGTGCACTTTCTAAGATATTTTCCTTGAAATGCTTAAATGTGGAAATGACTTTCTAATGAAACATGCTTCTAATCATACTCCATTATCAATATACGTAGAATGTGACAGTACAGTGAAATACCACTTTTCTATATATTTCTATAAACTATTTCAAATATTTTTTATATAGAATATAGAAATATTTCTATATAAAAACTTTTTTTCCCTAGTATTTCTATGTAAAAATCTTTAACCTTCAACTGGTGTCTTTTAATTACATTCAACTTTTATTGAAGCACAACTGGAATGTGTGGCATGAGGTATCTTAATTTATTTTACTGTAACATTTATTACTGCAAGTAGAATATTTTTAAAATTGTGTCCTCATAAGAAAAAAATGGGTTATCTTGTTGCTGTGCCAATAAGTAACTTACTCATTCCAAAGATGCTAAGGAATACCAACTTCTCTTCATCTATCGTACTTGCAATTAGTTGATTAAATGTAGAAATTATAGAAGACACCATTTTAACAGGGAAAAAATACAAGAAACAGCTGCATTCTTTTCCTTTATTCTAATTAACCAGTGCCTTGTGTCCACATGCAACTTATTGCTTTAGACATTATTGAATGTACTTCAGACAAGATCAGTCTACACAAACGTATACAAACAGCAAGACTTTAAAAAGCCAGTGAAGTGCAAACTCAGTTATATACATTTATCATAAACAACATAAAAATATACTCCAGCTGGTAGGTAAACCATGTTAATGTTCACTAAGTACATCATCAATGTTGCCCAATCTCATTGTCATTGTGATGGGTGGCAATCCAATCAATGTAGCTGTGGTATTTCAGTTTAGTCCAGAAAAATAAGTGCCCACCTCATTCCTGTAATTATTTTCAATAGTATGTTTATTATATTTTGTGCTGTGATTCAAGGAAGCTTCTCTATTTGGTTTTATTGTACCCTACATCTCCTGGAATTTGTAAATCAGCATTACATCTCATAAGCTTTTTTAAAAAATGCTTTATAAACAAAAATATGTAAGCACCAATGCAGAAAGTACAATATAGATATTTCACTTCGTGATTTTGTCACTAAGTTCCTGAATACAATCAGTTACAAATGTCATCTAAAGAGCAGCAATTATTTTTTTTATAAAGAGGCAAAACCTACTCCATTATTCATGTGTATTCTATGTTTGTAATAAAAAAATCTAATTTTAAACTGCTACAATTCCATGCTTATTTAGGAATCCACTCAAACTAGTTAGAAGGTCAGAGCCCTTCAGGTGCATCTTCTTGTATATATTTCTAATTAAACAGCCTCTTTGAGACCCAGATGCCTCTCAAGGCTGCTTTCTTGCTGAGAATCTGCTGTTTCAAAAGCAATTTGTGAGCACAAATAAAAACTTAAAAGATCTAAGTCCCTCCGTTTTTCCTGCTCTGGATGGGGCTATGTGTGATTTCACTGGGAGAATAGCAAAGGGAAAACGTGCACTCTTCAAATGTGGGTCTGGCCTCTGCTTTTTCTCAGAGATAACTGAAAAAGCTGAGACATGGAAGCCACAAGGAGGTCTAATATAAGGAGATATGTTGAATAAGAGAAAGCAAAATACAATATTGGATGATCAATGTCATTGATCAAATAATTGAAATGTTAGCATATATTGCTAAAATTTACAAACTTTTGTATTTAAAGTTCAGCAATTTGTACTCTTTATTACTGGACTAAAAAAATCCTGGTCCATTTGTAGACTGAGACAAGTCCTGCAATCATTCTTTATTAGATAAATCAGCATGTTTGTTGAACAAAAAAACAGTATTAGTACAATATATGGATATTTTTGGAAAAAGTGCTTCATCAATCACAACTTATATTGATGACAGTATATTTTGCTGCTATTGTATATTCTGGGACTCTAAACATTGGGATTAATTTTAATAGGGGTTTCATTTCAGCCAATCAATAGGATTCCATATATTAGCAATAAGTATGATTTTGACATTCCATCTCACCCTCCTCAAAATTGCATGAGATTAATACTTCAACTTCCCTTGGGGCGGGGTAGGGGGACCAAGCTATTACTGGAATACATAGCATGGTACTATGTCTAGATATTAAGCATAGAGTATAGGGAGGTAATATGGGTCATTGGAATAAAAGTAGGAAAAGTTAAGACTTCTTTGTTATCAAAGCCTGTGGAAGAGGAGGAGGAGGAGGAGGAGGAGGAAGTATATATTGGAGGTGGTAACCTTTTGAGGGATGTATGCAACTAAATTTCATTTTAATGTATGCCGATTGGTGTACATTCAAAGTGACAATAGTTATTCAAGTCCTGAGAGACAGAGGAGGAGATATTTAATCAATTTATATGGCTGTCAACTTGCCAAGGAACAGCTAAAAAGACATGGTTAACTGTAGTCAACAATAACAACAAAACATACAATCTGGCTGTTAACCCACATCGTACTATCTCCCCAAGTGGACACATCTAACATCCCAGCCTGAACGCCAGTTTTTTAATGCCTTGTGAAAAGCTAGCAGATCAGGGCCAACTGAATCTCGAAGATCATTTAAGATCCAGGCATTGCTATGGAAGTGGTATTCTTCCTGGGTCCAACCAAATGACAGGACCTGGAACATGCCTAACTTGGCAGAGGACACGGGATGGAATAAAACTAGAAACAGGTAGTCCGGCAAATAATCAGTTCATGCAGAAATTAATAGATAACCACCGTCTTCACTTCAAGAGCACTTCTGCTGATATTAAATGCAAGTTCAAATCCTTTCTGGTAATATGGATAGGGAGGGACAGGGTGTACACGTAAATATGTGTGGGCAGAGAAATCCTAGCCATAACTGACATTTCACTTTTGAAATAGAATCCATTGTAGTTATTTTTGTATGTTTATTTGCTAACATATTCTCTTTATATTGCAGAGAAATGTTGGAGAATAGCATCAGAATGAATACATGAATTTTATGCAGTTTTGATCACAGTAACCCTAACATAATTTAAGGAAACACGTGAAAAGAAAATGTCTTTCTTTTCCCAGAAATCCATTTTATTCTCTGTAGAGTTTCAGAGATTGCTTTTGAATCTGACAAAGAAGCTTTCCTTGAATTCTTTCGCTTGCCTTCCTTAAATTGACATCTGAGAACCAAATATAATTTCGGACAAATCCTCCCATCCAATCCCACATTGTTCAGGGTAGCCTTATGTTTTTCCAAAGCAGCTTTTTAGAGTATACAAATAATTTCAAAGGAAAAAAGGCATTTGAAATCTTCCCTTTCATAAATATCCTTATATTATGCTAAGATTCAGATGAGTGTCTTCCTTAAAATAGTCTATGAACTCCATGACAGTTTACAAGGAAGAAACTAACCAAGATAAACTACCTAATCATGTTGCCTTTTTTTGTTTTCCATAACAAAATTATCCTTAATAAAATAATAAAACAAATTAGTATATTCATGTTTAATCTTTACTTAAAAATAAAATACAGGTTTGAGAGATTGACTTATAAAATCTGTGTTACTGTACTGTACTTAATCATGGATAATTTTGTAAAATAGATTAGTTCTGATATTAATCCTACCGGTAACACTGTGATATTATCATTGTTTCCTGTGTTAAAAGTGTTCTGAAATGAGTGGGAGTTGTTGAAAAGGCTGCACTGTACATGCTACAACTTGTAATATGCATGCTAAGCAATAAATTATATTGGGCTCTGTGAGATTTATTTTAGAGTAAAGATAATTATATTGCCTATCTCATTCAGCAGTCCAATGGAGCAGAAATTTTTAATACTGCCTTCTACTGCATTCTTAGCAGATTAGAAATGTTTGTTAACAATAAGATTTTCTATATAATCAAACAGTATTATCCTGAATCTTTATATAAGCCAATTGATTTTCCTTTGTAATTAGTTTCTCAAAATAGCTGAGGGATTATACTCTTGCTAATGTAAGTCCCTTTTCATATTTCACCACAAATAAACACATTTGTTTTTCCTCCCTAAAAAGGTACAAGTCACCATATCAATTTGTAAGATAATGATGGCACTTTACGAACAAATTATTTCAAAAAGCCAACCACCTCAGCTTTTAATGGCTTCTTAGATATACATTTTCTCTAGATAAGACTCTGATGTAGTCTGGGGGGGACACAGGATCAGTCATTAAAACTTTAATTCAATTCAAACTTTAAATAAATTGCTTGATAATTTTTTAACATTTGATTTACAGTTACTAGCAAGCATTATAGAGAGGCTACTGAGCACTAATATATTATTTTGTGCATTCTCTCATTCAAGACAGGAAAGCTCATTTTTCAAAGCTTAAGAAACCAAATTCTCATCAAGCTACTTGGAAGTTTGGTGGTTTTTTTCTTGAAGTATATCGAACACCTACTTACTCTCGGGCTACATAGGAAAATAATAAGTTGTTAGCGATATCATTTTTTCCAGTTTAATCATGCTCCATCTTAGCCTCTGTATTAAAGTCAGAAAGTACAATTAGGACAAACAGCTGTCTCCCATAGGTCAGGGAGACTGGTTGAAATTATGTCAGTGGTTAAATGTACTATTGAGTAATTGGCTCTTGTCCGTCTGACTCTCTTTATATTGTTACTCCTTGATACTGCAAAAATGCACTAAACTGTATTGTGAAACTCTCTTTAAGATCCAACTATATATTTTAAAATTAGGGCAAGATGGTGGTCTTATGGAGCACATTATGTACAATTACAGATAATGCTACAAAATGCTCCATACTTGATAGCACCAATTGTTTCAGGATATATCAGGGGTGTCAAACACGTCATGGCAGCATCACGTGATGTATCAGGACTTTTTTCCCCTTCGTTAAATCGGGCATGGGCGTGGACAGCACATGATGCATCTGGCCCATGGGCCGGGAGTTTGACAGCCCTGGGGTATACTGATCAGTAATTTAAACTGATATTTTAAAAAATAATTAATTAATTAAAGGTGGCTCTGTTTAATTACAGTAACCTGAACTCTGTTCAATGGATAGTTTACCATTTCCTATAATATTCAAAAATGAATTTTAAATTTCAAAACATCTCAAACAATTGCAGAATATATTAAGATAGTGTGTGATACCATTTGCTTAAATATTAAGGTTCATTAAATTTAATGAGATTAAATGAATTACTGTATTTGTAACTGAATCGGGAATAAATAAACCTTGTTTTTCTAAATCTTTCCCATTTTTTTCTCATTTTGAGATAAAAAGTTAATACTAATATTTTATGTTTAAAATCTCACAGTTGAATATGTGAACTGCCACCATTCATACATTGCACATGGAATTTCAACTAGGTGCTGCTGAAAGTTAAGTACTGTAACTCTTGCTGATGAAATATGGAGAGACTTCCTTTCTCACCAGCCACCTAATCAACAACAAAATATGGCTCCCGAGTGTAAATCTGACATGTCAGATTTCATTTACTGTGTTTGACATGTTTTGAAATATCTGAGTTTAAAACGGGATGTGCAAATCAACATTTGCTATTACAGTAATCAACCTATGAATAAGCTTTTGCTCAACAGTACCTCTGTGCTTATATAATATTCTAGAATATCAAGAACATAATTAAGTTGCATTGATGGGTAGAATAAGTTCTCTGCAATCTTCTAATATGCAAACAAACAAATCAGCAGTAAATTAAGATATATGCTATTCAAAAAAAAATACGTGTTAGATGAGTAAGTGGTAAATATCATTAAAAATACATTAGATGACGATTTGGTAAATTCAATTTAATATATTACAATGTAAAATAAACTTGAGTCCATAATAAGAGAGAGTATATGTGAAGTTAATGTAAACAATAGATTTCCAATTATTTTGTTTCTCTTACAAATTTTCCCTTCTCACTTTGTATTGCAACTATGATTCATGCCCTTGTTACTTCATAGTTAGACTACTGCAATGTATTTTATGTGGGACTAAACTTGAAAATGACTTGGAAGCTGCAACTGAGCCAAACTGCATCAACCTAACTATTAAAAAAGGAGGAGTGGATTTAGTAGCCAAACACCTGTACTCACTTTGTTGGTTGTCAATAGGCTTTGGGGCACAGTTCAAGACACAAGTTTTAACCTATATAATGTATTACACAATTCAGCCCCTGTACACCTCTCTTGAATAGAATCAAGTCATCCTGTAACACCATTCCTAAAAAGGTAGCAAAGGGTCCCCCCATCTGCATGAATTGAAAGGAGTAGGTACCAGAAGTGTGTATTCTCCCACTCTGTGGAATATCTTGATCCCTGAGATGCAGAGCCTACTTGTTTTTTCCTTTGCAAAAAAATTAAGACCAACTTGGTCCAAACACGTTCCAGCGAAGATAGTGAAACTGGACTATTACTATAATGTTATCCTTTTTTTAATTAGTGATTGTCTAACTTTTATTTTGACCATACTGAGGTTACCATAGATCATCTTGAGTTGCTAGAACTAAAACAGCACAAATATGACTAAATAAATACATAAATAAATAAATAATTAGTGATGTTTCTGCAAGCAGCCATTGTCAAGAGCTGAAGGATGATTTTTCTCGTTGGAGAAGCACATTTTCCTAAATTGTATTAAAGAAAAAATTGAGAAAAGTTAAAACGAACTGATTTAGTAAATTTTCTTACTTATAGAGGCTCTTCTGACAATCCACACGTCCAAAATTCATTAATGCTTTATCCCTCAGAAATTTTTATAGCATAAAATTTGTCTGTTACAGGATAAAACGCTGAAAACAGATCAAAGTCCCAATACTTGTGTCAGGGAAAGAAGAATACTGGCGCGTTTTTAAAAATCTCCCTAATGTTTGCCATGCAAAGATGCCAAAATTTGGATATTTAAAAAGTTCAAAACATCTATACTATTTTTATATACAGTAAGAAGCAATAAAAATAACTCATTTAAGAAAAAAGATCTTCAAGCTCAAATTCGTATTTGTATGTAAAACTAGTCAATGAATCTCAAAGATCCTCTTCATGCACATAAGGCAGTAGAAAAAGCAGTAAAATGTATAGATCTGAAATGAGTAATTTGCAAAGCAGATATGAACACCAAATATTAGGAAAGCCGAGAAACATGCCAGAAATGTTGCCATATTAGCAGAACGTAAACAACCTGACATTCACAAGCATTAAAAACGTATCGTTTTAAGAAACCTGAGTGAAAATTCACAGGAATATAGTGCTAAAAGAGGTTGATCCTTCAGGAATTAACTGACTGCTCAATGCTTGGATCACCCTGCCAAATTCAACATATGCAGCATGTTGTTGCTGTTTCTGACTCCACACAATCCAAGTCTTCAGATGAAAAGGTTTTGGAGATCCAGGCAGTGTGTTATCGGAAATGCTAAATTTAAGAAAGGTAACTTTGTATTTCTTTAGGAGGAACTTTTTATGGCAAAAGTGTGCATTGTTCTTTTAACGTACCCCAAACTGCTATCAAATGTTCTTCTTCGTGTTGTCAGATTTGCCATTTTTATGAGCTTTGGCTTCTTCTTGTCCGATGAGACGTATAACCTTGTAACATCCTCGTGTAATTTTGACCATCCACATTAAGTTTATAATATCCAATACGATACTGGAGACAAACCAGGCGCTTTGAGCTACAAATCCTAATCTGTAGTAGGCTTCTGTTCCTAACTCAGAAGCCACACTGTTGTAATAAATTGGAATGACTATGATCCTCCCTAGGAAGAACATGATGGTCATTAGCAGTCCATTGATGATGTTGGCTTTTGAAGCTTTAGAATACCCCAATGTTTCAAAGAACCACCTATAAGAGAAAAAGGATTAGCAGAAATCAAAACCAGAAAGGTACGGTAGTATTAAATTTATCTCGGCAAAGTCTGAGACCACATCTACACATATGCTTTGCCTAGAACGGGCAAGCAATTTTGCTGCCCTAAAATCTGGCTGCCGCCACAATGCCATCCTTACCACATATTTGGAAGAGACTCATGAGGCATAGCTGTCTCCACAAATTTAATGAGAAACTTGCTAAGGGGCATGACAGGCAGTTCTGTGGCTGAAATTCCAGCCCCTTTCAACAACCTGTGAAAAGCCCCCTCCCAGTTGTATACATAATGCTTTGGTTACTCCAGAATTGCAATCATTTTGTTTCTTCCGTCAACGAATTGAACTCTTTATTGTTCTGTTTTGTTTTAAATCCTTGAAACTATGAGTTGTACTGATTATAGTAAAAGGTTTTGTATCTCTTTGCTGCCATCTAATGATCTTTGTAGTGTACTGTTCATCTGGATTGGGACAGCAATCGGATAGGTGATGATGAAAATGTGAAGTTTGAGAAATGGGTTTAGCTGTGGGGAATTGTAAGCTCCCTAAGAATATTACTTGAAGAGAGGTAGCAAGGAGCAAAGCTGTTGCAAACTGTAGTAATTGAGAAGAAAATTTCCTGTCAGGTGAACTACAGAAATTTAAAAGATAAGTTCTTTCCATTACACTTCCAATTACCTGTGAGAATCCAAGAACAGGTTAGTCAATTTTAGGATTTGAAATTCCATCAACCAATTGACTAAACCAGTGGAGGAAGGGTGTGTGCAGAGTGACTGTAGAAGCCAAGGTTCCAATTTACCAGGGGTTAAATCCAGCAGGTTCTGACAGATTCTGGATAACCAGTAGCGGAAATTTTGAGTAATTCGGAGAACTGGCAAATACCACCTCTGGCTGGCTCCAGAGTGGAGTGGGAATGGAGATTTTGCAGTATCCTTCCCCCTGCCACACCCACCAAACCACACCACGCCCACAGAACCGGTAGTAAAAAAATCTGGATTTCACCACTGCAATTTACCTAACAACCCAAAAAGAACTGTGGGGTAGGAGACAGATCTGAGACTAGATAGAAGAGGTTGATCCAACAGACAACTAGCAGCAGCAAATGGAACTGCAAGATTGTCAGTGCAGGACATGTTCCCCCACATGCATCAATGCACTTGGCACTGCCCACATATATCTCAAGGATAAGAGAGAAAATAGTAGAATCTAGTAGAATAAAGATTCTAAATCTGCATTATGGCTGCCTCAACTGCAGAGGAGTTATGACCTAAACATATATTTTTTTAGTTGATAATATATTCAACTCTTGTTCTTTGTGGTAAATAAGAATAAACAGAAGCATAGAAATGAGCCATTAATTCTAATCAATAGATATGTATAAATGAACAATCATGCTTTTGACTTAGATTTTAACTAGTCTTTGACATATCTCAGAAGTGATTATATAATACAGCAGCAGATATGAACAAATAAAAAACAAATGAAATAAACTCGCAAGAGACAGTACCAATTTTTTAGAATACGTGCAACTTAAAAGTTGACCCTTTTACTACTAAGATACTTATTCCAAGAATCATTGCACAAAGAAAAAAGTCTTAACATTTTTATTTAAATAAAAAGTCTCTTTCTGCCTTAAAAAGCCTTGAATTAATATTAAAGTAAATAACAATATGGTTATTGGTTTTAGTTTGAATAGTTATTTTTTTAGAAACTATGAATGTTGTCTGCTAATAAAAATTAATTTATTTCATAATTAAAAGTAATTTCATTAAGTCCCCTAGCCTTCATACATTTTGGGGGGAAAAACCCTCAATTAATATCTTTAGGTCATTTTCATTAACCCTTTGCTAAAACACCCAGTGACCACAAGGTTTTAACTTTAGAAAACAGTGATATTGTATCATAGTATATAGATAGTGCACATCTGTTAGGTCAGTAGTGACTGAATTACAAATAAAAAGCTAAATGATAATGTAAGAATATCTTATAGAAAATATGACCTACCGCTGATTCACAAAAGGGGTAGACAATTCTGCAAGCAGACGAAAATTAGCAAAATATGCCAATATTCCTCTATCCTAGGAAAAATTAAAAAAAACAAACCAGAGATCACAGTTCAAAGTCTTATAAAAATAACACGTAATATAAAACTAAATATCAACATTATTCTCTTAGCATAAAATAATAGTAGTAGATTAGATAATTAACCACATAGAATACTGTTTAGGAAAATATACCAAGTTCTTCAATCCTTTCTCTAATGAATCTAGTATATCACTTAACGCATCTTCTAGAAACTATTGTAAAGATCCATCCACTATATTATTAAAAACTAATAAGAAAAATCATTTCACAAGCATAACTTCAGCAGTTCAAATTTATGTAAGTTTTATCCACATAGAATATAGATGGTCTTACTACTGTTGAATAAAGGCTACTGTGGTCAATGCCCTGATCTCCAAATTTCCAGATTGCTGTGCTGTTCTATAGATAGTCTTCAACTTATGACCAGAATTAAGCCAAAAAAATGAATTGCTAAGTGAGATAGTCAAGTGAGTTTTGCCCCATTTTATAACCCATCTTGCCACAATTGTTAAATTAATCCCTGCAATTGTTAAAATAGTAACAAGGTTGTTACGTGAATCTGACTTCCCCATTGACTTTGCTTCTCAGAAGGTCTCAAAACAGAATCACATGAACCTGGGACACTGCAACCGTCATAAATATGAGTCAGTTGCCAAGTGTCTGAATTTGATCACATGACCATGGCAATGTTGCAACAGTTGTACGTTGTCGTATGTCATTTTTTTCAGTGCCATTGTAACTTCAAACAGTCATTAAATGAACTGTTGTAGGTCAAGGATTACCTGTATATGTAACTGAAATCTGCAATGGTTCAGTATGCTATCAACAATACTGATTTCTGCTGTTAGTCAGATCTGTGTAAGGTCTACTAACTGCCAAATTTGCATCTAACTTAAATTCTGGATACTGATGTTTAACTTTAAAGCTTCATTCTCTTTATCCCAAATATACTTGAAGGAGGACAAGTATAAAAGGCAAAGCTAATCAATTGAAGGGCTGTTGATGAACACAGGATGTATTGATTATGAGACACCATAACTGTAACTTCCTTAAGTGATTCACTGGAATGGAATGGAACAGAACAGAAAGGAACAGAACGGAACAGAACAGAACAGAACAACAGAACAGAATTCTTTATTGACCAAGTGTGACTGGACACACAAGGAATTTGTCTCCGGTTTATAAGCTTTCAGCGTACATACAAACAACAAAGTGATGGGACATTTTTTTGTCACTTCCCATAAGCAAAATAACATAAAACAGCTACATATTTGATAAATTAGTTCAGTCCTGAAATGACAGATATTGGTCACCTTTTTACATATCAAGTTTTATTCCTTTCCTGTGTTAGCTACTGTATTTCATAAACCTCACAGAGCAATTACTGTCTTCTTGAGATGAGCCATTAATCTTAATGGTTAAGTCTATTAAAATCTATTTTTGCTAAAACACATGTATACTTGTTATGTTATAAAATTAACATGGAACTTACCAGTACGAAGTAATATGCATATAGAGCTAGTACATGGTGAATTACAAAAAATACATCCCCAATTGCCTTCCAGTGCCAAATAATAAGCAACAGATCTAAAAAGGAATGAAGAACCAGTGAATAAAATTCTACAATTATTATATTTTATTTTAAAAAATGCTGCAAGGCAGAGACAAAATTACTTCTCTTTTTCTGTTATCAGGATAAAAATTTTCAAGTGGCCCTTGTCAGAACATCATCAAAAATAGAACCCCGAGGTTTGGCTTATGATCTCTTACCATGTAACACGGATTGATTCCTAGTGATATAAATATCAGATTTGCCTCACAATAGGAAGTTATTATCAAATCTAATCCTATAATTGCCTAATGTCTCAAGCAATCTCCTCCCACCTTACATTTAGAAATATTTGAATTTTTATTTAAGACCTGCAGGAGGAGATGCATACTATATTGATATATGTATGTCCTGAAAGTAGCCTTTTAAAACAGGACCAGTGGTGAAAAAGTTGAACTTTCAAAACAAAACAATCTGTTTTCCCACTGATTAATCAATATCCATCTCAAGGAGAACTCAGAGGAAGACATGTGATTAGGAAGCTAAGTTTCCCTCCTTGAACAGCCCTCATTTATTTTCCCTTCATTATTTTTCTGTAGTTATTAAATTATTGATATCAAATTAGAGCTAGTACCATGGAACCAGGAAGAAAAATTGGGGGAAAAGTAATTCTTGTTACTTAGACTTGAGAATGAGAAATTGACAGAAGGAAATATTTTATACTTAACACAATACTGTCATGTTATGAAATAAAATAATCACAGCACAATTTTTGGTGTGCAGGAAAATATGGTCTGCTTCCTACAGACAAACTTTCCTAAAAGGGCCATGTTTTGGTAAACTTTCTGTTAAAAGGTTCTTTCAAAACAGACAACTTACAATAAATTATACACGTAATATTTTACACATTACCTGAAATGAGGTAGCCTATAGTGACAGCAAGATTTAGTTGCACTGTAGAAGGATCGCCCCTATAAACAAAGACATCCAAGGAATGACATTACGTTAAATGTAACCCATTGGTTCTGGCTTTCAGCAAGAATCGCCAATAGCAAACAATCAGTTTGCTTAACAACTGAATTTACATAATGGTCCATGGTGATTCACTTACTAACTGCCACAAAAAAAGTGGTAAAATCAGATTGGCCATATGATAACCTCTTTTTTATAATCATGACCTACTATTATAATAGGCAGGCTTGATTATGAGCGTAAGTCGGAGCTACCTGCATATAGAAATAGTTGGGGTCAGGCTGCCTCAATTTTTTTTTGTTTTAATGAAGCAAAGGCCCCCAGTGTCCTCCATATTATAGTTAAAGATAATTGTAATTTTAGAAAGCTTTGGGTAGCAAATAGATATATCTCTTAAGGTTTTTTTAATTACCCGTATTTTTCAGAGTATAAGACGCACCAGAGTATAAGACGCACCTTAGTTTTTGGGGAGGAAAATAAGAAAAAAGCTGA
>JANHFM010008758.1:269888-285584 GCA_032468115.1 Grayia smithii
CTCCTCTAGGACTGACCGGTTTGATTGCCTTGCAGTCCAAGGGACTCGCAGGAGTCTTCTCCAGCACCATAGTTCAAGGGCCTCAATTCACTGGCACTCAGCCTTTCCTATGGTCCAACTTTCACAGCCATACATTGCAACTGGGAAAACCATAGCCTTGACTATCCACAGCTGAGCGTCCTTTTAGCTTTGGCCCAGTCACTTCACTCTTTTTGGCACTACTAGTACTAACCCTCTGCTCTTCCCCAGTAGCATATTGGACACCTTCCGACCTGAGGGACTCATCTTCCGGTGTCATATCTTTTTTCCTTTCATGTCCATGGGATTTTCATGACAAAGATACTGGAGTGGGTTGCCATTTCCTTCTCCAGTGGATCACGTTTTGTCAGAACTCTCTGCTATGATAACCTGTGCGTCATGGGTGGCCCTGC
The DNA here is from genome assembly GCA_032468115.1 of Grayia smithii. Classification (NCBI taxonomy): domain Eukaryota; kingdom Metazoa; phylum Chordata; class Lepidosauria; order Squamata; family Grayiidae; genus Grayia; species Grayia smithii. The sequence goes on from JANHFM010008758.1 coordinate 270,320, forward strand.
ATGGCATAGCTCATAGCTTCATTGAGCTACGCAAGCCCCTTTGCCACGACAAGGCAGTAATCCATGAATGGGTCCTGTGTATAGGTAGCACAAAATAAACTTTTAGTAATTTGAACTCAACTCCCATTCCTGGTTACTTGCCCCTTGACTGGTAATTGGTCCTGATACTGTAAGGCAATCACCCTATCTAGCCTGAGGAAGAAGTTGATAAAATAGAGGAACTTCAAAAGATGAATACAGGACATGAATATTGATTCAGAGATTGGTTGCAGGTTGAGATGACAAGTAAAATGAAAATGCTCCCATAATCTCAAGAAAGGCCAGGCCATGAAATTATTATTATTATTGTTGTTATTATTATTATTATTATTAGTAGTAGTAGTAGTAGTAGTATTTATATGCCGCCCTTCTCCCGAGGGACTCTGGGCGACTTACAAACATATAAAAGCAATACAAACAATAAAACTATTTAAAATTATTAAGTATATATTAAAATAATTAAAAATAAATTAAAAAACCCGTACCAATTTAAAACCCAATTCCATCAGCCGGTTTGCTGGAACAGCCACGTCTTTAGGCCACGACGGAAGGAGTGCAGATCAGGGGCAGTCCGGAGGTTGGTGCGTAATTCATTCCAGAGGGTGGGTGCGCTCACTGAGAACGCCCTCGCCCTGGGCGCCGCAAGCCGACATTGTCGGGGTGTTGGCACCCTGAGATGAAATAGATGCAGGAAGTTTGTTGTTCTTAAGGTAGCCTTTCTATTTATGAACATTGGGAATTGGCCATTAACTGCTTCTCCAAAACCCATCATAACTGAAGTAGGCGATGCAGATTTTCCAATCCAAATTAAATCATTCGTGGTCTTTTCAATTTTTGTTTAAGGGTTTGACTGTGTAACATCAAAACCTGTCCGGGTCCAAGTGTTCTGGTGTTTCCCTTCTTAACTTCCCAACAGTTAGGAACGTGTGATTGACTCTGCAACCACTATTTGATCACCTAGGTTGGCTTCAGAGGCTTTCAGATTCCTGCCGAAAAGCAGTGCCTGGTCATTCCTGTCGAATATGAAGGCAACGAGTACCAGCTGGCTCACGGGTCGGTCGTCATTGCTGCTGTCATCAGCTGTACCAACAACTGCAACCCCTCAGCAATGCTAGGAGCAGGTACGGGATCTTCCCTTGAATATTCTACATCATGCTGTTAGGCAGAGAGTCCTCGACGTACGACCACAATCGGGAGCAGAATTTCCATTGCTAAGCGCGGCAGTGATTTAAGGGAGTTGGGCCTGAAATTTACGACCTTCCTGGCCACAGCGGTTGAGCGAATCACTGCCGTTGCGAAGCGAATTGTGACCGTTGTTAAGCAGATCTGGCTATCTCCACAGCTTTGCTTGTGGGAAGCCGACTGGGGACGGTCACAAAGGGCGATCGCGTGACCCTGGGGATGCTGCCAGGATTGTAAATGCGAGGATTGGTCAAAAGTGCGAGGACCCGTCATTCTCCATTTGCAAAAGCAAAAATAATAATAATAATAATGGTAGTCATTGGTTTTATTGTAACAGCATCTTCCTTTTTCTGTTAGGTTTATTGGCTAAAAAAGCCACTGAAGCTGGTCTGGCTGTGAAACCGTACATAAAAACCAGCCTGTCGCCGGGGAGTGGAATGGTCACCCATTATCTCAGTTCCAGCGGTGTATTACCATACCTCAATAAACTTGGGTACTACTTTCTTTGCTCTTAATATTGATGCTGCTTTTTCACAGGCTTTGCACCACCCTGTGTCTTCGCCTTTGCGGAGAAGATTCCCTTGGCTTTTTATTTTTTTAATTTAAATAGAAGATGCCCGTTAATGAGCCTGGAGGGGTTGTCTTACCGCTGAGCAGAGTCTCTTTCCTTCAGGCTAGTTTTTCCCAATTGCATGTAAGTGGACTTCGACTCCCAGTATTCTTGGCAGTGGCCACAAGAGCTGAGAGTTTGAAGTCCATCCATCTTAAAAGTGGCCAAGGTTGAGAATCCCTGCCCTAGTGATTTCCACCCGGAAGACCCAGATGTGCGCAGCAGCCCTTCCCTGGATTTGACAAATGCTTTCTTTATTGAAAATGTGAATGATTCCAGAAATACAATTTCCTGCTTTTCCCTGTAGGTTTGAGGTCATCGGCTACGGCTGCTCCACCTGTGTGGGGAATACTGCCCCTTTGCCAGAAGCCATTCAGAATGCAATTGTACAGGTGAGCTTTGCTTCATGAGATATCCGACTAGAGTTTACATTTTGGAAATGCCTTCCTTTGATAAGTGGATGTTTATTGTAAATAAGGAGTGCAGATGTTGTCCTTGCTCATTAAGCTGCTGGGGGGGGCGGAGAGCAGATGTTGTTTAACTGGGACACCAATGACCTTAAAACTAGAACGGATTGTTTTAGCAATCTCTTGGTTAACGCACCAGGCTAGAAATTAGGTGTCTGTGAGTTCTAGTCCTGCCTTAGTCAACCAACCGATAAATACATAAAAATAAAATTTGCAGAATTTAGCAGTTTTGGGCTTAATAACAAGTTCTATGGCTTGAGTAGTAAGGAAGTACTTTAGAAGAGAATGAGAGTATTGAGGAAAAAAAATCTCATTTTGTTCTCTTTCTGTTTTTCATGTTCAGGGTGACTTGGTTGCATGTGGCGTCGTGTCTGGAAGCAAAAACTTTGAAGGCCGCCTCTGCAGCTGCATCCGTGCCAATTACCTGGCTTCTCCATCACTAGTTGTTGCTTATGCGATTGCGGGAACTGTGAATATTGATTTCCAGACTGAGCCACTAGGTAACTGCATTCGCCTAGCCATAGGCTTATATACCGCTTCACAGGACTTTATGGCCCTCTCTAAGCTGTTTATAGAGTCAGTCTCTTGCACCCAACAATCTGGGTGTTGGAAGCCTTAATTAGGTGGATTCCAACCTGCCACTTTCTAAACTCTGGGAAAGTGGGAGGGGGGAATTGGAAGAAGGAGATATTAGCCACAATAGTATTATGTAAGTGGGTGAAGGTCAGGCCAAGCCAACATCTGGTGAAGGAGTGGTGTCAAGGGGGACTATATGATGATTGGACCTTGTGACCATCGGAGGAGGGAGGAGATGGGTTTGGGGGTTTTGATTTCCTGAGGGAAAACCCAGAACTCTCAGATTCGGATTTTCCCAGTATATGCCAGTTTATTTCTCTGAATAAAAATAACTTTTGAGAGATGATTGCGAAGGAGTTTTCTTTGGGCGAAGGTTTTCTGGAACGCTGACACAGGGTCTGGCTTGAATTTGTCATCGAAGTGATGTTGTTATAGGGAGCTCTCTTATATAAGAGGAAAAGTCCTGTTCTGTAGGGCTCTTTGGATGATTATATACGATAATCTGGTTTGTTAGCAGCTGCTGGGCCATCAAATCTGTATCCCAGCATCTTCTGACACAAAAGCTCTCCAAAGAAGAGAATATTTGTAGTTCAGGGTGGAACTGTGGGTGGAGTCTTTAATGTTGTCTGGTTGCTTTCTTGCAGATATTACATTACCAAACCAGGTAACATGATCGCTGCTTGATGATGTTACCTAGTCAGGTAATGAAACGTCTGCAAGGAAACAACAAAGCTCAGAGAACACCAAGGACTTCACAAAAGGTCTATCTATGACAGCAGCCCCCAACCTTTTGGGCACCAGGAACTGGTTCCATGGAGAGAAGTTTTTTCCATAGACCAGAGGGGGTGTAATTTCATGTGCTGCTTGCATCTCACAGATGGGACTTTGCTCATTTGCACGGACCGGTTTCTGGCATGCCACAGACCAGTGCTGGTCCACAGAGAGAGGGTTGGGGACCCCTGATCTATGAGCATGTGTTCAACGTATAAAGAAATATTTTGGACTTTCCTTACTTGTTTTCATTTTCTCTGAGTGGCTTTGGCTGACTGACCATTATCTTCACCATTATCAAATTTCTTACAGGGGTCAATTTTGACGGCAGAAGTATCTTCCTGCACGATATTTGGCCTTCTCGGGAAGAACTTCAGCAGATCGAAGAGGAGTTTGTAATAGCATCCATGTTTAAAGAACTGAAAATAAAAATGGAGGTAGCTTTATCACTTTCTTTAATTACAGAGAGGCTTTATACCGTTCGGGTATAAAGCAGGAGATGACCAGAAACTAAAGTTCCTTTGAATCTCTTACGCAAATGGTTCCTTCTTGTTTTCCAGAAAGGAAATAAGCGTTGGAACTCTCTGGAGGCCCCCGAGTCCACTTTGTTTACCTGGGACTTGAAGTCTACCTACATCCGATGCCCTTCCTTTTTTGATAAGCTTGTAAGTAGGCCGGCATTAGGCGGGAGCATCCGTTCAGGACACACCAGATGCTCAAGTCTTGTCTCTTTTCAGGCCAGAAACCCACCTCCACTCCAGTGCATTGAAAATGCTCACGTCTTGTTGCATTTGGGAGACTCGGTCACCACCGATCACGTCTCGCCCGCTGGAAGCATTGCCAGGGGAAGTGCTGCGGCAAGATATTTGATGAATAAAGGGTAAGGCCCTTCGGGAGAGTCTTAAAAGAGGAGGAAGAAGAGGGGGATTCATCCTCAGAAATGTCTGTCTTCTGACAGCAGTGGACAAAGTAGGCCTCCTTAATTGCTAAATAGGATTAACCAAATGGGCTTTTAAAGCCTTTCAAACCAGAATTTGCCATAAACTTTCTCTTTATGAGATTCTGAATTCTATTACAGCTGGTCCTTGACTTATGACCATAATTGAGCCCAGAATTATGGTTGCGAGTTGTGGCAGTCATTAAACGGGTCACCACGTGATTGTACTTTATTTTAATGACCTTTTTTGAGGTGGTTTTCTTAAGGGAATGCCACAATTATTAAGTGAGTCCATGATGGCAACGAGGGCATCGGAACTTAGAAATTGAGTTGGAAGTATCTTTGGGGTGGGGGGTGTCTGTCATAACTTTGAACAGTCGTTAAGCAACCAGTCTTTAAAGAAGGACTACCTGTATTGTATAATTAATACAGAGAAATAGGTTGGAAGATTAAAACATAATTAGGGGGAAAAAAGCTCAGGGCCAGGTATTTATTCATGGAAGTGAGATTGTGTCTTCACTTTCCAATCATAACCAGCATTCATGTTTATGCAAGAAACTTTCTTTCAAATGAGAATGCAGATACTCCTTCCCACAATCCACACTGAATATCCTCAGTGGTCTCTCTCTCTTTCCTCTTTAGCCTCACACCCCGTGAGTTCAACTCCTATGGAGCTCGTCGGGGCAACGACGCCGTCATGACACGGGGCACCTTTGCCAACATCAAGCTTTTAAATAAATTCATCGGCAAGCCAGCTCCTAAAACAATCCACTTCCCAACAGGACAGACGGTGAGGATGTGGCTTCCAAGGAAGTCCTTATCGGTTATCTAACCACCATTAAATATCTTATGACCTGGCTCTTTGTCTTAATTGCAGCTGGACGTGTTTGATGCCGCTGAGTTATATCGGAAAGAAAACATTCCTCTGATTATCTTGGCTGGCAAGAAATACGGATTGGGCAGCTCAAGGGACTGGGCTGCCAAAGGACCATTTTTACTGGTATTCCATTTTTACTTTAAATCATCATCATTATGTCCTGGAAGCCTTCATTAACTTCACCCTGCTTGATTTCTTTGGGGAAACTGCCGTCTTTCATTTTGCAGAACACAAATTGCTCCTCTGTCTTTCCCTTTTGAAAATGCAAAAAACTCACCTTGAGCAACTGTCTATGACTGATCACTGTAAAATGGGCAAATCTATTTATATATCAAATTTAGAGACTGCCCATCTTACAAGGCGACTCTAAGCCTTATACAAATTGAAGCCCCACTTAAAGAAAAATATACCGTATTTTTTGGAGTATAAGATGCAGCTTTTTCCCAAAAAAAAGAGGGTGAAAATCAGGGTGCATCTTATACTCCAAATGCCCAGCCTCTCAAACGGAGATTTCAGAGGCTGAAAAAAGCCTCGGAAAGAAGCTTCAGCAAAAAAGTCTCCAAACAGAGCTTTAGAAAAAAAGCTTCAGAGGCAGAAAAAAAAGTTTTACCTGAAACAGAGTTTCAGAAGTTTCAGAGGCAGAAAAAAAAGTAAGGCACAGAGCTCATAACCATGGAACCTGCTGCTAAAATTCACCTCTGGGAACAGCTGATTGGGGGTATTCCAGGAGGCAGATCCACCCCCCAGTCAGCTTTTTTCTTATTTTCCTCCCCCAAAATTAAGGTGCGTCTTATACTCCAGTGCGTCTTATACTCCGAAAAATACAGTAGATGAAGAGTGTCCCGATTATGGCCAAAATTACCAAGAAGGGAAAGTAAATGTCTAATCCTCCCTTTGCTTCCCCCCCACCCAAGTTAAAATGCCATCATATGCACTTATGGAAAATGTCAATATGGTGAAAGGAGAAGTAGTAGTTTTGGTTTGTAATGCAGATACACCCAATCAAACTACATCATTAGTTTGCAAAATATTATCAAAGCATACCTGTCTTTCCTTGACACCTAAATTATAGCTAAGGGCATGAATGAGAAAGATGAATGAGGACATGAATGAGAAAGATGCAAGCCTGCACATTTTCCTGCTACTTTCTGGTTAACTTGATCTATGCGTATAAACAAGTATTGCATACTTGTCAGCCTTCCATTTTAATATATGAAGTTCTGGAAATCTCTTTCATTTTGTCTCACTGGAACCTTAAGTACTCTAGGGTAATACTTTACACCAACAAAGCTGAATCAATCCATAAACCCTCTATTTCTGACCCACTCATAATAGACATTTTCATCTTCCCTTCAAAGATAGTTAGTCCCTTAGCCTAAGCAGACTTTTTTTTGTTTGTGCAGTATTTTTTTCTAGCTCTCAGGGATTAGGAGCAAATCATGAAGATTTGAATCCTTTTCATAGTAAGTCTGTTACAATGGAATTTATTGCTTTTTAAGCTGTTGCCTGCTGAGATAAGGCTAAGTAATAAAGTCCAATAAAAAATAAGCAACTAAAGAAAGACTGTATTTGCGTTCTTTACTTAGATATTTACATTTCTACACTTATTTGCCCAATTGCTATGCTGCGGTGTTAGAAATCGAAAGTAGGAGCCTACCTTATTTTTCAGAATGTTATAAACAGACAGTAGAATAATCCTTGGGACTCTCATGATTGGGATTATAAGGGACCCTTTCACAACTGTTCCCAGATGATAACAAAAAAGAACTGATATGGAACACAGGATTGGATGACTTGATAGTTTACTCTTATTTCTACAATGAAAAATAAGCAAGCATGAAAAAATGTATAGAAAATGAAATATAAACACAATATAACTATCAGAATCTTCTTCCAATAGTTTGGAAATCCTTCCAAGTGTTTACAATACTCCATTTTCTAATGCATCAAGAATGAATTCGGGTTTTATCCTTGCAAAAAAACTCAGTCATTGAGTGAATTGGGCGGCCATATACATTTTGTTAATAAATAAATAAAGTAACACTTTTGATTAATTTAAATTTTGTATCATTTTATCATTTCTGTTCATTCAGTTAATTCCAATTCAGAAGCTACACTATACAGGTAGTCCTCGACTTACAACAGTTCATTTAGTAACCGTTCGAAGTTACAACAGCACTGAAAAAAGTGACCTATGGCCATTTTTCACACTTACGACTGTTGTAGCATCCCCATGGTCACGTTATCAAAATTCAGATGCTTCATATTTATGGCCGCTGCTGTGTCCCAAGGTCATGTGATCACATTTTGCAACCTTCTGACAAGCAGTCAATGGGGAAGCCAGATTCACTTAACAACCATGTCACTAACTTAACAACTGCAGTGATTCACTTAACAACCATGGCAAGAAATGTCATAAAATGGGGCAAAACTCACTTAACCAATGTTTCACTTAGCAACAGAAATTTTCGAGTCAATTGTGGTCGTAAGTCAAGGTCTACCTGTATACTCATATTATAATAGTATTGTTCCCCTTTTTCAACAGTCCCAAAACAAACCTCAAGATGTATGAAAATCTGTTAAGGCAGATTCAGAGGCCTTGGAGTGAAGTTAGATAGCTGGCAGTGATTGAGAATAAAGGCAAAAGAGACAAGATGAGAATCATCAGTGGGAACAGCAAAGGACATGCAATGTAGCTCCTAGTTCATATCTTGGTGAGTTCGGTAGTGGGGAAAGGCCCTAAGAGAAACTTCCAGAATCTAAATGCGCTGCTTCTAAGTAGAAAGTAACTTACTGAGGTCCAAATGAGTATAAATAATTAATACTGTACATCTTATACATGGACAAACTGCTATGAAATCAGAAATGCATTTATAATTGAGTGAGTTTTCCTCTTTCAAATTCAATTTCCTTTCTGATACATTTTGAGAAAGGAAAAAATGTACGTACTTCTCAAGGTGATTACAACCCTTTAGTTGTAATCTTAAGTGTACAGACCTCTCCTAAAAACCCTAAAATGAACACAAACAAACCATGAAAACCATATACTGAAAATATTTTTATGCCCATAATTGTACAATTCGACATTATTCTGACAGTACACAAATCTTAACTCTATTCATATATTCTCAGATATTCCTATTTGATGAAATATACATAAATACAATTTATGTCTTATTTTGATCTATATATTTCCTATTTTATTTTCTATCCATTGATACCAGTTTCCCAAGCTGAGTGATATTCAGTCTTCCTTATTATTTAATTCTATAGTAAGTTTGTCCATTTCTGCACATTCAAAAATTTTACAGATTATTACATAATCTGTTGGTATTACTTTCCACAATTCCATTTTCATCCTGTAGCTGATGTATTATTCTTTTTTCTCTTTCCTTTTTTAATTGCTAGGCCAGCCACCTTCCTGTTTTATTAGCATGTTCAAAATAATTTTGTTTTGCGAATTTTAAATTCCTTGCTAGTTCTTTTTGATCCATATTTAATTTATGTTTAACTAGGGCCATTTTATTTTTAGTTTGTCCATCCCCAGGATCTGTTTGTAATTGATTTTTTAAAATTTCCTTGGTCAGTATATTATAATCTCTCCATTTATCTTTCTTTTTGCAATATATGCTACTGTAATCCCCCTTAAATAAGCTTTTGTGGTATCCCAGAGGTTTTGTAAAGAGATGTGGTGTTTTTTGTTATCTCTAAAAAAATAATTCAAATTCTTTTCAAATCTTTTGAATATATTTTTTCTTTTAAAATTTGTGGATTCAATGTCCATCTACTTTTCTTCCTTTTTTGTCCTTTTCATATTATTTTGAGAGGATTATGATCGGCCCAAGTATTTGGCATAATCTCTACTGTTTCAACTTTTATCCAGGCCATATCAATTCTTGACCAGGATCTATGAGGATTAGAATAGAAGATAAATATTATTTCTTCTGGGTTTCTGGTTCTCCATGTCTAATAGGTCTAATTCTTCTACCATTTCGAAAAAAACTTTTGGTAAGGCATTCCTTTTTATTTTTGTTTTTTGGTTATTTGCATAATCCTTTTAATGTCCACTATTGCATTGTAGTCACCAATCAAACATTTTCATTTCCTATTTCTATTATCTTCTCATACACATTTTTATAGAAATCCCTTTGATTCTTATTGGGCACATATATAACAACTAACAAAATATTTTTTGACCCATTAATATTTCAATCATTAACATTCTTCCTCTTGTGTCTGTATATATATGTTTAGCTATTATCCCCCTTTAATGTATACCACCACTTTTTTTTTCTTCTGCTAATGTTGAATAAAGTCTCCCCAATTTATTATATTGTAAATATTTTTCATCTTGTTTTTTAATGTGTACCTTCTGGAGGCACACAATATCTACTTTTTGTTCCTTCTCCTCTTTACTTTTATCCTCTTGGTCTTTCTCTTGAGTCTCCTCTCGTTGTTCAACTTGGCTGGCTTATTCCAGTTCCTCCCTGCTACTATATTCTTCCTCTGAGCCTGCTAGCTGCTCATAGAGTTCTTGGGCTTTCCACATACTGTCAATTTTAATCTTTTTGTCATTCCAGGAGACTAACATTCCCTCCAGGGTAATCCATTGAGAAAGGAAAAAATGTGCGTACTTCTCAAAATGATTGCAACCCTTTAGTTGTAATCTGAAGTGTACAGTCCTCCACTAAAATGAACACAAATGAACCATGAAAACAATATAATGAAACTATTTTTAATAAACATATAAAAAAATAAAAAAACAAGTCTTTTCATACCTTCCCTAGATTCTGCCTGCATCTTCTCAAAGCTCAGTTTAGGAAAACCTGCTGTACAGGTTATTTTCCCATAGGAAAGGGGGCGACTATTACTGAGCTAGCATGAAGGAGGGGAAAAATGAAAAATTAAAATTGGAAGAATTCTGAACAGGAGAAAGCAAGTTGAAGGTTTACTGTTTCCCCATCATTTATCATAGGGCAGATCTACTCCGTAAAGACAACTTTCACGGTAAGGCTGAAAAAACAGCGAAAGAAGCCACGTGCAAAGAGCAACAGCCAAGCCAAGAGAGAAAATGCCAACTAGTGTAATTTCCACTCCACCTATCTCCAAGTAATCTCACTTGAAAGCTACCTACCTAGCTGTCATGAAAGCCGGCTAGGTAGCTGCATGAGCCAGTCACGCCCTCTCAGCCCAACTCACCTCACAGCGCTGTTATTGTTGTGGTAAAAATAGGAGAAGGAAGGAGTATTAGCTTCTCAGAATCAACTTGAATAGCAGGATGGGCAGCAAATAAATTTAATAATGGATTAATAATTAAGAAAAATAATGACAATGAAACATGCCCTTCATCCTTGCAACAAGGTTGACCGGCTCTACTTACAAAAGAAAATAGGTAGGCATGGGATGTTCCAAATACTTCAGAAAAATAGAGTAATAGAAAATGAAGATGTGTTCTGGGACTTTAGATTTCAAACAGACAGCACCTGCCACATAATACCCCAGACTTAACAACTGTCGATAAGAATGACAAAAATGTCTGGATAGTAGTCATGGCATTATCTGGAAACAGTGAAAGAGAAGAGAAAGAACTAAAGAAAATCACGAAATACAAAGATTGCAATTAGAAATAGACTGACTATGGCAAGAGAAAGCAAAGATAGTAGCAATATGAGCTACTGGTGGTATAGTGGTTAGAATGCAGTATTGCAGGCTGATTCTGCCCACAGCCAGGTGTTCGATCCTGACCGTCTCAAGGTTGAGTCAGCCTTCCAAGGTCAGTAAAATGAGGAGCTAGAACATTGGGGGCAATATGCTGAGACTGTGAACCACTTAGAGAATGCTATAAAGCAGTGGTCCCCAATGTTTCTGGTTCCGTGGACTGGCAGCAGGGGCAGGGATGGTTTTGTGCTTGCAACCTAATCCTGTGCATGTGCATGCGCAAATGAAGCTTCACACGCTCACACGCTGCTTGTGAAGCCTTTGAGGCTTTTTTTTCATAAAAATGGTAAAAGAAGAACAAATTAAGTAAAGTAATAAAAACAGAATTTAGAATTAAGCACACTCCTATTTAGCCAATACTGAATACTACAACATAGTGAAGTAAAATAAACTAGATTCAAGAAAACTTATTTTGCCAGGGCAAAAGAACACCCACTAAAATGCTTGTTCTAACATAAATTCCCAAGGACCCACAAAAATTTCTTACTGCTACACTAAGCTAAATGGCTGTACTGCTTTCCTGCGTTTCAGTATTTTCAATAGGAAATACCTTAAAAGTGGTATGCATATTTTTAGTTATCCAGCCTACAAGTCTATTTAAGGATAATGACTGGATTTTTGTATATAATAATTATTAACGTATTTCAAATGGTTTTAATTCTCTGCCTGAAATAGTTTTTTTAAATCTCAGCTTCAATTGAGATAAATAAAAATGCCTCTTAATAAGCACTCACATTTGAAATTTCCCAGAATATCTGAAGATATGATTTCATAATTAAATCAGTACAGAAATTAAGTGTACAATATTTGATATGTATGAGGGATTATGCATTCATTAGTAGTTAATTTTTTTACGGACATTAAAAGAAGAAACTATCTTTGCTTGATTACTTTTTACTTGTAAGATTAGATAATTAATGCGCACAAACCGTATGTTCTGAAATATCTAGGAAAAGGTCTAGAAATTCTAACCAATAATTTCCTTGCCTCTTTCTTGGCAAGGCAAAATGAGGAAAGTCCTGATATTCTTCTTTGTATCTAAAATCAAGCCAAATATACAAAAGGTATAAAGCACACACAATCCTTAGCAAAAATAATAGGGACTTAAAGAATGCCATCAGCTGGTCTACTGACACATATAATCTTCTCTAGCATTGCAGATTCAAGGTCATGTAATATGCTGAGGCTAGAAACTAGGCCAATTCTCATGATGTTTCTAGTAGTGCAATCATGTAAATATTGCATGACATTTAAGAGAGATTGAAGGAAACACCACTATGAGAAAACACTTCTGGGCTGCTGTCTTAGCAACATTTTCCTAAACCGTCTTCATGATTGATATAACATAACTACTCTTATATGCGCTTTATTGTTCTTTCTGTTATGATTTTTAAAAATACATTAATAATATTTGCTCTTTGTTTAAATTTGAGAGGTACTTAATCCTACAGCAGCAGCTTTACAAGTTTAAAGCTAGCTTCCAGTATTCCTACTACTGATTTTAGTAGGAGAGAATTATATAGTACTTATTTTCCTCAGAGATCCTTAACAATCAAGCAATGCTTTTGCTACAAAATAATACTGGGAAGAATATTATTCAAATTTTAGAAATGGTGATATAGGATAAAAGTCTTCTCCCAATGAGAATCAATGAATATGATGGCTGAGTTAGGACCTCAGTGTATGTTTATTGAAGTACTCTGCCAATCAATCAAGTTTCCAAAAATATATTATCTGTTAAGGTAAAATTATAGCTATATATTTGAATATACAGAGCCTATTTGCACAAACTATATAGCATACTGTTATCTGAACCTGTTTTCATTACAGTTTCTAAGGAATGCATCTTTCATCAGAAATAAAAAAAAAAGCAAAGCATGTTTCATTATTATTGTTTTAGGTCAAACAGATGTCTCCTGCAATAGGTAATCCAGCTGAAACAACTCACAACCCTCCCCAGTTTAATTCTGCTTAGGAGAAAAGAGCAGAGTGCCTAATGGACTGTGTAGTAAGGAAGCAGATTTGCAAAATTAAAGCCTCTCCAGTTTCCTTTAACTGCTTACTAGCTAAAAAGGAAAACTTTACACAGACTGTGATAAACCAAGCTCTTGTTCACGTCCCTACCACAAAGCATGTGAATAACACTGTTTTTTTTCTATTCTATATTTATAACATTGTTCTACTGTATTGATTCATCTCATTTTCTACATGCTGACAAAGCAAATAATAGGAAGAGAGATCAACACTAGGGGGACTGCACATTTCCCTCTGGAAGTGTAAGGTTTTCAATTCAAACGCCTATCGTGTAACTTTTGCAATTATCAAGTGGTATTAAGAGAGTTAAGTTTACTTCCGACATGATGTAATCATATCTGAAAGAGATTCAAACAAATGGCAAAAACAGGAAGGTATTCATTAGATCAATGGTTCTCAACCTTCCTAATGCCACAACCCTTTAATACAGTTCCTCCTGTTGTGGTGACCCCCAACCATAAAATTATTTTCATTGCTACTTCATAACTGTAATTTTGCTATTATTACGAATCGTAATGTAAACACCTGAAAGGCAGGTGTTTCCTTGACCTTCCTCACAAGCGCAATGGCCCACATCTAGCGAAAATCAGAGTCTACGGTGCCTACCTGGAAATAGGACCTATTAGACTCGCCTGGAGATGGATGGAGGAGCGGTGTCTCAGTTCCTAAGACCATAGGAAATATGTGTTTTCCGATGGTCTTAGGCAATCCCTGTGAAAGGGTCGTTCGAACCCCAAAGGGGTCCCGACCCACAGGTTGAGAACCACTGCATTATAGTATAATGGAATGCTGAAAACTAATTGGGGCTGATTAAAACAAGGTCATATGACTTCTGCTTTAGCGTGATTCTCCATTTTTTCTTCCATGTCAGACTCTCCTGTCTGGTTTCTGCAGCATACAGAAAGGTGTTGAGCTTTGAAAAGAGCAGATATCTAACCACCTTCACCATCCACCCATGTTGCAAGTTAATTTGAGGACAGACAGAAACCAGGCAGTTCAGTTCCTCCAGTCACATTATTAGCAAGGAAAGAGTTGGCGAGTTGGTAAGCCCAGATATTACCTGTGCCTGTAGCACATCCGTCAAATAATTCTCTTTAAAAATAGTTAAGTAGCAAGTGGTCAGTGGTAGAAGAAGTCAAGGAAGCCTCTGGACAAGAAAACATACTTTGAATAGCTGGATAGATTAATCTGAAACAAGTAATTAGTTTCATGTTTCAATTCGGTATCATTCCGATCGGAGTCAATGAACAGAACAGGAGCACCACCTGTTATAATACTGACACAGCTAAGCAGCTGTTTGCCACTCATCCATCCCTTGGTTGGGACCTGAAGAAGAAGAGATAAACTTTCATGTTATGTTGTTTTTCATTGGGAGCCATAGCAGGAGCTACAGAGGGTGCAAGTTTGCAGTCACTTTCTAAATTGTTCCTGTAGCACAAGAGGCTGGATCTACAGTTTACAGGTTTGTCCTGTACAGAAGTGCTGCACTGACCTGAGTTATGAGGTTTCCCTAGAACTGTGATGGTGAACCTATGGCACACATCCCAGAGGTGGCACACAGAGTCCTCTCTGCTGGCACATGTGCTGTCGCCCCAGGTCAGATCTACATGGCATGAGCTTCTGTTTCCCTGCAAACGATGAAACAGAAGCTCACAAAAGAAAAAGAACTTGCCTCTTGCCACACTGCTGGTGTTGGGATTCCCCGACTCCCACCAGCCAGCTGGTCTTCGGGTCTCTTCTGTTGATGTGGGCATGTCCACGCATGCCCACGTCTGCACGCACCTTTCATTTTGGGCATGCGTGCACACACAGTTGGGCACTTGTTGTCTAAAAGGTTTGCCATCACTGTCCAAGAACTTTGCAAACTGCACCAATGAGTGGACTCAGCTCAGTGGTGGGTTGCTCCCAGTTCAGCCCGGTTCGCGCGATCCGGTAACGGTGATGGTGTGACGTCACCAAACCGGTTCTCCGTGGCCAGGAGCTGGGCCCACCCGCGCGCCCGTACTTACGTTTCTCTGCTCTGTGCATGCGCAGAGTGCTTGTTTTGAGTTTTT
>JANHFM010008760.1:0-20036 GCA_032468115.1 Grayia smithii
TCATAATTAAATAAATGATTTTTTAATTAAATAGAAGATATCCAGAATTATTGAGCTTCGATCTATTATATTCAACAGTTTGATTCCCTTCCCATGGTTTAGCTAAACCCGGTTGTGGCCAAAAGTCACCCCTTCAGCCTGGTTTGGGTGCTTTCCTTTTTAAAGGGCATTTTGATACACTGATTACACTGATTATGTATCACTGATAGCCTGTGGTCTATTTATTGTCTCTGGAATCAAAAGCAAGTTTGATTCTGGTTCTTGTTGAGCGGCATTGCAGGGAAGTGTCAAATTATTCTAACAAAATTACCATAAATCCACTGGCGCAGCCTTCCAAAGCAACATCGGCTGTAAACAGAGAGTCGGCAGGTGCATGGAGAGGAGGTAAGAGAGTTATTTGAAGTTTATGGTCTACCCAGCAAGGGGGTAAGGTCACACCCCAATATCCCAAAGCTGCTTTTTCAAAAGACAACTGGACTTTCTTTGTTTTTGCTTGAAGATGTTTCACTTCTTATCCAAGAAGCTTCTTCAGTTCTGACTGAAAGTAAAACACATCTAGGAAGCCCTCAGAACTTGTGGCTATTCCAACTGGGCCATCATGAAATCCAAAAAGAGACCTAGCAGGAGCTCCTCCATAACAGACAAAGAAGAGAACAATAAACAAAGCAACGTTGTCATCCCATACGTTGCAGGAATATCTGAAAAGCTCAGGAGGATTTTCAACCAATACAACATACATGCACACTTTAAACCCAAGAATACACTAAAGAAGAAGCTTGCCTATCAGTGGTGGGTTGCCCCCGGTTCGGTCCGGTTCGCGCGAATAGGTAGCGGTGACGCTGTGATGTCTCCGAACCGGTTCGCAGCGTCCCGGACCTGGGCCCACCCACGCGCCCCAACTCACCTTTTTTTAAGAAAATCGGCAAAATTAGCTCTCTGCGCATGCGCAGAGCGCTTTTTTGGCGATTTTTCTAAAATTACCTTTTCTGTGCATGCGCGGTAGCGCAGTTTACACGTGTGCGCTCACTTCGCTTGCGCGCGCACGTGCACGAAGAGAACCGGTAGCGAAGGTGAGTAGAACCCACCCCTGCATAAGGGGCAAGACAGTCACAATGCTTGACAATTTCTGGGATTGTTGCTCCACCTGTCTTTATAAATGCAGAGGAAATTTTGATTGAGGGAGTGGCTGCTTTCAGAACCACAGGATAAAGAAAGAAGAAGGAGGAAGAGGGGCAAATGAGCTGGAATCCTCCACAGGCTCAGAAAGCATGGGGTAAAAAAATTTCCTCTTCCCTTGCTCTATTTAACTAATCTTCACTCACTTTTATATAAGATAAATGAACTACTCCTTTTAAATAGGATTAACTCAGACTTTTCTAATAGCAGCCCCCTGCTTCACAGAATTTAGCTAAGTGAATCAATGAGTGATAACTACTTGAAAATCCCAGCATTTCAGATTCAAAGAGCAGATAGAATTGCAGAAACAAGAAGGGAGGAGATATTGGTTTTTATATTAACAACTGATGGTGTAAAAATGTCACTACACTAAAGAAATTTTGTGATGTGGACCTAGAGACGCTATTCATTAATTGCATACCTTTTATTATCCCCTCCCAAGTTTTCTTCATTCATACTACAGGTAATTCCAGATTCCTATGGGGTCATGTAACGGTCATAGCTGGCTCTATAAGCAAAAGGGGAAATGCAAATCCTAGGTCTGCGATGGTGAACCTATGGCATACGTGCCAGAGGTGGCATGCAGAGCCCTCTCTATGGGCACACGCATCATCGCCAGCTGCTCTTCTGGGTTCTGTCACGCATATGCATGCCAGCCAGCTAGCGCACATGCACATGCCAGAACCCAGAAGAGATCAGTTGGCCAGCACGCATGCGCATAACAGAAAAGAGCAGCTGGCCACAGCGCACATCGGCACTGGCCAGCTGCTCTCTTCCAGGTTCCAGCGCTCTGGCTTTTCCGCCCTTGGTGCCGAAAAGGTCAACCATCACTGTCCTAGGTGATTTGAGCTAATCTTGTCCCTTCTGCCTATTGTGTTGCTTATTTGGAGTTTCTGGCTGCTCTTTGCTTATGAATAGACTACAATACAAAATATCCATTCCTAAAGACTAGCTTTTTCAGGTTTCTGCTTGAGACTATTTTCCTATAGCAGGAAGACTGGGGCTACTTTCTGCCTTTAAGATGTTTATCTTCTTCTCCTTGAGGGGAAATATTCTATTCTGCCTCTTTTTAATATTAAGAATAAAGAATATTTTATTCTGGGGAGGGTGGGGTCTTCCTACAGTAGCATTTAGAAGTGATTTTCCTTCCCAATTGGTGAGTTTGCTTAGAACTGCAAACCATCTGGTGTTCCTTCTAGCAATTTATTCCAGTGAGTTCCAAACAACAAACTTATAATAAATTACATATAAATTGCTGATTCTATTAATAAGTCTCAAAAGACCAGCTATCCCTGTTCATGTTCATATACAAAGAGATTTCATTTGGTTGGGATGCCAACATTTCATTGGCTGCATGATCTTTAGCAGATATCATGAGTTGCCCCTTGAAGGCTTGAGAGCTGGAAAAATTCACACATGTTGTTCTGAGAAAGATGAGGAGCTTCCTTTGATGGGTTGTCCCTAGCCCTCCAGTCCAAATGACAAATGACAAATGACTATCTGGATTGGTAGAATTACAAATGCTTTGGATATAAGATTCAATCAACCTCTCTCAAGACAGAATGTTATATTGTCTTCTCTTCTTTTTTCAGTACAACATAGCTTTGTTTTGTGATTTGAGATGTTATAATTTGATGAGGGCAGGACAGGTCTTCATGGACTGGAATACCTGCCAATCTCAGTCTTGTGGCTCCTAGATTCTATTCAGTTCCTTAAAATGACAGTCTCCCAGTACAATCAATGGTAACAGCAGCTTTGTCATTCTCACACTTTGGGCAACAGAATGCCTTGGTGAGAATGTTATCTGATTATGTGCCATTACATTGATGTCAACTCTTAGGGACCACTTAGATCTTTTCCGGGACACTCTCCAACCTGGTTGGACTTTCTGCAACCTGGTCTTTCAGATCTTCCAATGATATATCCATAGTTGCTGCTGGATGTTGTCTTTCCTTCCATCTTTCCCAGAAACTACAGTAGGTTTTCAAATAAGGTCTCCTAAGTAGAATCATTTGAGCCTGGTCATTTTTTGTCTTATGTTGGTTTGTTTGATAATCCATTCATTTGTTTTCTTGATTATCCATTATATTCTCAGGAGTCTTCTCCAAAATGAAGTTCAAAGGCATCAATGCTCTTCCTGTCCTTTTGCTTCAAAGACCATTTCCAAAGAGCATGACAGGGAAAACTATGGCTTGCACAATTCTGATACCTGCAGGTACAGACAAATTGCACCATCTGAATATGTTACTTACAAATATCTAATTTCCCAGTTCAGAATTATTCAAGGCAGTGCCTTAATTAAAGTATTTCCCTGCCTCATCCATTGAATTTTGCAGAATCTGAAGACTGAAGCTTTTCCTTTGGACACATAGTCCTATCTTATTCTTTCCACAATAACTCATTCAGGAGAAAAATAGCAATCAGTTTTGTTTTGTCACTGGTTTTATTTGTGCATCTCATCTGGCATATATTTGTCAGTTTTAGGTGGCTTTGATAGCCACAGAGCAAGAACCTAGACTTCTTTGTATTATGGTTTTTCCTTTTTGGCATTCCATTTAACTGAGAAGTTTGAGTTAAATTCCAAAATGCTAAGGATATTGTGACTGGGTAATTATCTTCTAGGCTCAGGAAAAATAGTAAAAATGAGCTAGTGATGCAAAATAAAATTGAATACAATAATAAATGAATAAAAATAAAAGGAGACAGAGGAAGTGATTTGTGCCACTGGCTCTTCAGCACCATATTCCTTTCATTCTGAAGAGAAGGATGAAATGTTTAGTGCCTTATGGGTGACATCATTGAAATAACTCAACAGCAGCCTTTGTGAGGTGGTCAAAATCTGTAAGATGGCAAGCAAGACTTGGATCACAATGCCACACTTTCCATTTTGAAGATTTGGACCTTCAATCCCATGGAGTCCCATGACTTGACAGTTCATGATTCCATTTCCTTGCACAATAGGATAGGGAATGCCATCTGACAAGTTTTCCAACAAAACACTAGTGTACTTCTTGTAATCTTCAGCTATGTATGGTATGCATATTAGGCCAAAGTTTTCATGATGCTTGGCTGGAAAAGCAAATACCTTAGGCCACCTAAGAGAGAGCCAAAAACTGTAATAGGAAATTAGTTTTCATCTAAATTTTGTTGCTCCTCAAAAAAGGCAAAGTTCTTTTAAATCTTTAGCAAGGGCTTATACCATAAGTAAAACAGAGTAAAACAGGAGTATGAATTAATACACTTCAAAAATAATTATGTTAGGAAAAGTTATCCTTTAGTTCTTCACCTTTAAAGAAACAGTGACACAAGCTAATGATATACTGAATTAGTTTTCATGAAGCAAAGGAATCCATTTTCCAATATACAATGTTGGGGTAAAGAAAGTGTAAACTTCTCTTTTGGAAGATCTATGGATGATACCTTATAACCAGCAGGAAAAGGAGAAAAGGCTCCTAAAATTTTGAACACTGTGAGGGAGACACAATCATCTTCCAGAGTATGGACACAGCAATCATTGGACCTCAGCATTTGCTGAAATCAACCTGTTTGTAATACTAATTTTCCCCCTTTAAGACCCAGAAACCCTACTTGATGTCAGTGGCTTTAAAGTATGCAGATGATCAAAGGATCATGGAAGTTCAGAAGAGGCAAATGGCAAACAAAGAACTTAGTACATAATATCTTCTGCTGTAACATTTCCTTCTTCTGTCTTCGTTTTCAGAGTTGGGAAGTGAATTGTGCTGAGGGCAACGATGACCAAATTCAGCCCATGGATTGTTGCACTTGCTACACAAAGCCAGAAAGAAGGCATGTACTCTTCTTCCAGGATGAGAAACTGGAAGCCGTTTTCCTGAAAATTGGTGATTCTTTCTGTAAGCTGATGCAGTTTGACAGCTGCCACAAAAGCGCTCACAGCCAGTGTGGTACATCCACCTAGAAATGAATGTAAAAAAAAAAAATCATTTGTGCACATGCCCTACAGAGTGATGACTCTCATTTCTAAGCTGATCCTGGAGTTGTTCGTGTTTGAGTTGTTGACTAGCCAAAGATTGCATCTAACTTTTTAAGAGCTGCCAAAGCTACAGAGAGCAAGATGCTGATGCAAAATGAAAGAGGACCCCTCATCCCACAAGCAAAGTTTGGCTTTCCATTTTTCCCTTGGATTTTGGAGAAATTAAAATATCACTTTTGAGCCAAGGGGGTTCAATGGACATAAATGTCTGGGACCAGAGGTTCATTTTGCTTTTAATACCCCCCCCCCCAAAAGCCTTGCAAATATCTCCAGTGGCACAAGGGTTTCCTTCCAAAAAGACATGAAACTCACAGAATTTATCTCACTGGAGAGGCATAAACCAACTGGTTGCATCTTAGCTGCAGATATTGAGCTGTAAGTTGTTTCTATTTTCCTTACAGATACAGATTTCCTTAATGTACAATGTACCTGTGATTTCCTGAAAATAAGACCCGATCATATAATTTTGGCCTCCAAAAGAGGCATTAGGGCTTATTTGGGGGATCTTATTTTTTTCATATAGAGGTGGCAAGCATGGGGGCTGACGGGAGTGGGAGCACCATTACTGCCAATCCCACCCTCTCTGTTCCACTGTCTGTTTGCCTGTGGTCACAATGGGCCAGGCTTTCGGCATGCCCTGGCTTCCACCCACTCTGCCTGCTGGCTCTGCTTCTGCTAGGATACTTCGTGGCTGCTGGCCACTGAGCGGCAGCCTGTGGTGCTGCTGCTGGTCTTGTGGGGCTCTTCATCCTCCTGGAAACAATGTTCCCAGCTGCCCTGCTCCTGCCTGGCTTGAGGCAAGTCAGCCCATTTCTACGGTATGCCCACCACAATGCCCCCTGCCATTGGTGGAGCCATGCGGCCTGCACTGCCTTGCACAGCCAGCCCAAGAGCTGCAGCACACCCACCAGGGCCAGGGCTCAAAGAGTGCCAGGCTCCGTCTGTAGCCCGGCACCTACAGCACCAAGTAGACATGCATGTTGGTACTCGGCAGTCCAAAGGCATGGCTAGCGAGGTTGCATGGCTTCACTGGTGGCTGCTGGTGAAGAGGCCCTGGCAGGCTGGCAGTGGTGGGGGGTGCTTCAGAGGTCATAGATATGGGTCAATTCACTCCATCCCGGGCAGGAGCAGCCCAGCAGCCCACCTGAGAGTAGCACTGCCAGGAGGGTGAAGAGCCCCCATGAGGCCAGCAGCAGCACAGGCAGTCACTTGTGCCAGTTGCTGCAAGCAAGTGGCAAGTGCATCAAAAGCGAAAAGTGGGACTCATCCACCACCCCTTGCACTGCAGAAGGTGGCAAAACATAGAGAAGAGCCACATTCCCTTCGAGAAAGAGCCTGGAGGTATTTCAATAGCAGGTCAAGCTGGGTCTTATTCAGATGGCATGTTTTGGAAGGCAGATAAAAATAAACCTTGCAGTCTTTCGCCGCCACCGTGCAAACCCCAGCATGGGCAATAGCAGTTGCACCTTCTCCCTTCCAAAACATGCCGGGGTGTGATCTGAATTAGACCTGGCTTGACCTGCTATTGAAACGCCTCCTGGTCTTTCCTGAAGGGATGGTGGCTCTTCTCTATATCTTTCTGCCTTCAGCTGTGCAGGGTGCGATGGGCAAGTCCCACTTTTCCTTTTTGATACACTCGTTGCTCACTTGCAGCAACTGGCACCACTTGGGTGGCACCGGCAGCAGGCATAGGCACAGGGCCCCCACTCTATGTCCAGCAGCTGTTAAGCACATTTTGGGAAAGAGCCAGGAAGCATTTCAATATCGGTAGCAGGTCAAGCCGAGTCTTATTCAGATCACCTCCCAACATGTTTTGGAAGGGAGGAGGTGCAGCTGCTACTGTATTGCCCAGGAAATGATTTGAATAACACCCAACTTGCCTGCTACCATATTGAAACACTTCCTGAAAAAGGGGGAACAAATGGGAAGGGTGCCCAAACTCGTGGTGCTTTCTTTTGATTCAGTTGCTGCTGCTGACTTGGAAGGGGTGCTTTTACATTTGTACACCATGTCTCCTGAGAGATCTTGTGGAGAGGTGGGTGAGCCCCTTGTCCTTAGCTGCATGGCTTCTCCCCTCTTTTTCCTCTGCTTCAGCCCAGCCTAGCCCTTCATCTCCCTCCCAGGAGGGAGGCCAGGTTCAAAGGGAATAGGAGGGTCTGGACCAATCTGCAAGAAACAGACTCTTCCTTCTGTGCTGGGTTCCCTCAAGCAAGTCGGGAGCAGCGGCCTAAAGGCAGCAGCGGCCTAAAGGCCTAGTGCCCGCTCTCCCTTTCTATCCTTCTCCTTCCCCTTGCTTCTGAGGTGAAGGTTGAAAAGCCCCATCATTCCCAGCTGCCATCCCACCATCTGTCTTTGCAGAGTGTGTGGTGGAGCTGGAGGACCAGACCGGACAGTGGGTGCTGAGCATGGCATGCCACCACCCCTGCCCCACCGCCTGCCTTGCCTCGACTCACAGCGGTGGAACCAACAACAGGCAGAGGCAAAGGCACACGAGAGTGGGGAAGGCATGCAATACAGCCCTCCAGACATGCTGCATGGCCACCTGCCCCATCACAGCCACGAGCAAAGATGGACAGAGTGGGCGGGTGGCCACACAGCATGTCCGGGCGGCCAGATCATGTGCCTCCACCTGCACCTCTGCCAGTGCCACTGCTGTGAGGTGAGGCAAGTGGTGGGGTGGGGATGGCACCACACCATGGTCACTCCCCTTTGTTCTCAGCCCTCACAATTCAACTTTGTCGTCCAGCTCTGCCACTCACTCTGCAAGGACAGTGGGATGGATCGCGTGCCTCCCCCTGCGCCTCTGCCTCTGCGTGCTGCTTGGAGGGACAGTGCTGTGTGGGCTGCAGCCGCTTCTGGACACCATCGGCCCCCACACAGGTGCTCTCCACCTCCTATTTGAATTTAAATTTGAATTTAATTGCATTTATATGCCGCCCTTCTCCCGGAGGACTCGGGGCGGCTCCCGGAGGACCTCCTATGCTGGCTACCCCACCCCCTCATTGATGAGGCTGATGATGGGGTTATTTTGGGGGAAGGTCTTATTTTTCAGGAAACACGGTATGTACAGTTGTGATCAAAACTTTCATTGCTAAGCAATCCAGTCATTAAATCCAGTCATAAAATCACATCTGATTTTATGACCTTTTTGCCATGGTTGTTAAGGAAGTCAATATGGCTTTTAAACAAATCCAGCTGCCCTCATTGAAAAACAAACCAGTTCCATATCACTCTCAAAAAGCTGAATGGAGCTGGGCTTTTTGATTGCAGTAAAGCATTATGCTTAGCTTGGCTGATCCTCCCAAAGCTGCATGGAGCTGGGCCTTGTTAGGACTTCCCAAGTTTTAGGTTCCATTTAAAATTAAAATATATAATTGAAAAATATTTGGAAAATTAAAGAAACTTTAATAAAATGTTTTAGCTTTAGTTAATTTTTTTCAAAGTATGCTGTGGTCAAGAAAAGAACAGGAACAGAGATAACCATGAAACCATCAGAAGTTCAGCATAACTCAAGATTGTCTTTATCTTTTTATGTACCTCCTAGACCATTGATTAGTGGACTCTGTAATTTCAAAGGGCAAATGTAATCAAATAATATTCCATTTATCACTTATTACTATGAAATGTTTTAATATGTTATAACTGTTGAAGCTAGCAGTTCAACACCTTAAATTACACTTTAGAAACTGGTGTTATCTTGTGAATTGCATCAAGTAGGTTTTATGAGGATCCAGCGTCACCACATCAAATACTTCGTGATTATTTTTCAGCAGTTCACATTTTACTTTAGTGGCATTTTTGCAGCACCCAACCTCCCAGCCATTTACAATGAAAGCCCTAAAATCTGTAAAAGCATATTTACACTTAAAAACCACTTAAATTTATGGTTAGCACAGTTTGTTCACAGTGAGAGAAGCTTCTAGTGGCCCTGTATTTGTTCACCAAAAGTATTCATTATTAAAGTCCTCAAACCAAACTCCAGCAATACTTTTCTTAGGCCAGGTTTGGAAAATTACAACAACAAAAAAATACAATTTTTTTGCCATGTTTCTTATGTCCACATATACAAACTAGAAAAGGGTGAGATGGGAGAAAAATGGGTGGTTGAAATTCACCCTCAAATAATGAGATCTGCATGGTTAGGAGAGGTATTTGCAGAGTATGATCAGAAAATGTCAAGATGGCAGCACAGCACTGTGATTGATATACAAACAAGTGATGTTCCAATTACAGTGTTGTGGCTGCCTTTTTCTGACCACACCTGGTGGACAGCCCTGATGGCCAGAATTTGTGAACTGTGGAAGGAGACCTTAGGCTCTAACATTATACCATCCCACAATTTCAAGATTGTTGCTGTGAAGAAAGAAAAGTTCATTATACCTGCCACCAAGTTCCACAAAGCTACTCCTGCTGGTCCTTGAATGGCCCGAAAAGGTACTTTTAGGAGGTTCAGGAAGCAGAATCCGCAGCTGACCAGAGCAAAGGAAAATGCCACCGATAAGGAAAGGATAATTGTCACATGGAGCATCGCGTTCACCTTTTTCACCAGGTGTGGAAACACTGACAAGGAAGGAAAAAGCAGACTCCAGAAAGATTCGGGAGGTAAACAGATCCCAGAAATAAACAATATCACAGGAGATGGGGCAGAGATTGTCAGATTTTCTGTTTGGATTCAATGCAGATTTTTATTACTTTTGCATGAAGTCATGTGCACACCCATACATTTCATACAGGAAACATAGAACATAAAATAATAGTGTTGGTGGGAACTTAGAGATCTACTCCAACCCTTTGTTCAAACAGGAGATCCTATACCATGCTGGACAAATGGTTGTCCAGTCTCTTCTTGAAAACCTCCAGTGATGTAGCACCCACAACTTCTGGAGGCAAGTCATTCCATTGATTAACTGTTCTCACTCTCGGGAAATTTCTCCTTAGTTCCAGGTTGATCTCTCTTTGATAAGTTTCTATCCTTTACTTCTTGTCTTGCCCTCAAATGCTTTGGAGAATAGGTTGTCCACCTCTTTGTGACAGTGTCTCAAAAATTGGAAGATTGCTATCATGTCATCCCTAGTCCTTCTCTTCATTAGACTAGACATATCCAGTTCCTGCAACCGTTCATCATATGATTCATCCTACAGCCCCCTAATCATCTTTGTTGCTCTTCTCTGCACTCTTTTTAGAATCTCAACATATTTTTGTATTGTGGTGACCAAAAGTTACTCCAAATGTGGTCTCACTAGTACAATATAAAGCAATACTAACACGGTACATGACCTTGAAATTATCCCTATGTTGATGCACCCCAGGACTACATCAGCTTTTGTGGCAGCTGCAGCAGGCAACCCAACTCTAAATCAAATTATGCAAAACATCTGGCAACATTTTGGCCTTAGTCATAACAGAGAGGACTGCCTTTTCCTCTAACAATTCAAGTTGCATTACCGGTCCACTTGCAACCATTAATTTAGCAACTTTTCAAAATTACAACAGCACTGAAAAAAAAAGATTTATGACTAGTCCTGACACTTATAACCATTGCAGCAGCCCCAGGGTCATGTGATCAGACTTTGGGTGTTTGGCAATGGGCATGTATTTACAAGGGTTGCAACTTCCTGAGGTCACATAATCACCCTTTGCACTTTCCCAGCTGGTTTCCAACAAGGAAATTAATGTGGGAGGCTGGATTTGCTTGATGACCACATTTTACTTGACAACTGCAATGATTCACTTAATAACCATAGGAAAAAAGATCTTAAAACTAGACAAGACACACTTAGCAACTGCTTTGTCTTTCTAAGCAATGGAAATTATGGTCTCAATTAGCATCATTAAGTCAACCTGTGTTCTATTCTTTGGGTGGGAATAATAATTTTAACTACAGTTAACAAGATTTGGTCCGCAAAGATATAGACCTACACTAGATAGTAGCAAAGACATGTTTTCTGTGTCTCTTGGTTGCCCTCTAGTGCTCCCTTTGCTTAGTCAACACAGCAAGTTGAATTAGCCATCTTCTCTGTAATAAGATACATCATTTTCCACCTTATTAGTTCCCATGGCTGCCACTTTGGCCAAATTATATTGAAAAATAAATTTCCTTTTCCAAATCAAACTTCAGAAGAAGAGAATACAGAATAACAGAATTGGAAAGGATGTGGAGATCTTCTAGTCCAACTCCCAGCCCAAGCAGAACTTCCAGTAAACAAAATTTTAGGGCAAATAATGACCTGAATAATCACTAATCGAAGAACCTCACTTGAATATTTGCAAATGCAGAAAAAATGAAAAAAAAGAGGTACTTACTTCTGAATCTGGAAGGGCGACCCCCAAGTCCACACTGTCGCATTTTGTGGCCCCCAAAGAGCCCGTAGTAAATTTTCCCCATGAATTTGACTAACTCGGGGTCTGTGGCATTAACCAGCTCAGCGCCAGTTTTGCAAAGGATTTTTCCCATCATCCATTTTTGGCTGCCCATGGCCACAAGGATCAGGATGAAAGAAGCAAAACTCAATACTGCACTGAGAGCAAATAAAGCCTTTTGAAAGCAGCTGGACATTCCTAACAGTTTTGGGAATCATATGGTGAGCCTTACCCACAAGGTCTCTTTCCAATCCATGGGCATACTATTTTTCTTTTTTCTTTAAAGCACCTCTGAAAGATTATTTTTATCTGCAATAATCCAAAGACAGCCGACAGAAGCCTTGTAATTCTGCAGGAAGAGGATGCTTGTTGCTAAGAGGACAATCCAGGATCTATTACATGACTAATGTTTCATTGAAAGGTTCAAATTTCTCCCTGGTTTTAAATATCGAAGTCACATCCATGTCTGACCTGGAATGTATTTAGCTTCACAGTCTGCTTCTAAGTCTCTTCTGGCAAAGAAAGATCAATTTATTAGATTTTGGGACACCAAATCACTGTCACCTAGAATTTCTGTTTCATAAATGCCATCCTGGCCATCTTGCTCAGATAATACTCTGCTTTCCAAGACTAAATAATAGTTCCAGATTAATAGGCACACCCCCTAGCACAATTTTCAGGCCATAGGGAAAAAAAATACAAACTGATTGCATCCTGGAGAAACACATGCTTTTCTTGCAACATTCTCAGGATGTAAAATAACCTTCTGAGGCATCTCTCACTTATGCCAGTTGCAAATGTTTTTTTAATGACCACTGATTTTATTTTATTTATTTAATGATGGCTGATGGGGGCATCTATACTCATCTGTGCATAAAAAGAAGAAAAAAATCTGGTTAAAAAAACCAACAGCAAGCAGCGTTAATTTCTATATTTGCAAATATGGGGCTGCCCAAGACAATTTGCTACTTGAGGCATCATGTTTGTGGGGCCTTTAGTGCCCTCTGAGCTTGGTTGTTTTCTTGCAGATGTTTTATTACCCAACTAGATTGTCAATGTTCTGACTAATGAACCCAATCATATCAGAACTCTGAGTCTAGAGACTTCCTCAAAGAACTTTTTTATTGGATACATCATATTGGCATGATCAAATGTAAAGCCAACTCTAAATGTTTCCTGTGGTTTCAGTATAATTAAATAATTCCCTCCGCAACAGTCTCAGGTCACATTGGCCAATTAGGTTAATTGGCAGGCTCTCCGGACACTCCTCCCTGGCTCTATCACCTGTAGAGATGACTTTGGTTCACACGAGAAAGATCTGTTGTATCTAGCAAAGCATTCCATCCTCCTTTCCCCCTCCCCACTCTGTGTGGCAACTGAGGAATAGGAAAATGGCTTCTGCCAGTTCGATTCGAAGTTGACAGATCTCCCCCTACTGAGTGAGGAATACCTGGAAAAATCCAAATATAGATAGGCTAGTTTCCTATTATCTCCCCCTCCCATCACCAGGTGGTTCCTTTGGTTTCTGGGGATTTATTTCATGGAACTTCTTGACTAATCTGTCTGCTCTAACTTCTGCTCTTCACCCAAGTAGCTTCTGACAGGGTAACCCTTCCACAGTACTAAGTATTGCAGCTTCCCCTTATGTAGTCTTGAGTCTAGGATCCTTACTTCATAATGGGTTCCTTTTCCACTATGATAGGATGAGGGGCTGCCTGAGCTATTGGACTCAATGCCGATCTTATTAGCGGCTTCAATAAGCTGCTGTGAAAGATTGGATGCACTTTCCCTAGTAGGCATCGGAGTTTCAGCTCTAGTGTGACTGGGTTGATGATTCTTATGACAGGGAAAGGTCCAGTGGTGAAATCTATTTTTTTTTTGCCACCGGTTCTGTGGGTGTGGCTTGGTGGGCATGGCATGTTGCTGGTGCTCCTGTGGCTAGCTGGTTATCAGCTGGGGCTGTGCTGGGGCTGGCCCCAGACAGCCCTTCCATCTTCTCCATCTCCCTTGAGTTTTCTCTGCCCCTATGAGTGAATCGAGCGGGCAGACGGGCCTCAGGATCCCGGAGATTGCTTCTATGCAGAACAGAAAGTTTTCAGAATTGGCTTAATGTCAGCATTCCAAGTGATGCATCCATCGAAAGCAGAACTCCAAGGCAGGCAGATTCCTCAAAGAACATTTTTATTAGATGCATCATATTGGCATAGCCCGTGAAAGCCAATTCTGAGAGGTTTCCTGCATTTGTAATGTAATTAAAAGTGTGACTGCTCCCTTCCCCAAGTGTCCCAGGTCATACTGTCCAATGACAACATTGGTGGGTCTCTTGGTCACTCCTATTCTCCTTCAACAGCCATCTGTTCTTGGTTCCCATGAGAAACCTTCTTGCAATGACTGCTAGCCAGTGTATCTACTTCCCTTCCCCCCTCCCTTCAGAGTCCATGGCCACTATGAGGCAGCAAAAGATGGTTTCAGCCCGGTTCACTTCAGAGTTGACTCTTCTCCAGAATCTTATTCTGCAGTTTTTTGGCTTGGCTGCAGTGGGCAGGTTGCCCTTTGGCTGGGGAGTGGGTGCTAGGCATTCGGCTGCTTGATGAGCCTGCTGGCTGCACCTGAAGAATTTGATGGGGGCTCTGGCTGGAGCAGCGTGGAAGTCAGTGGTCAGAGTGGTGATGGGTCATTGTTCGAACTGGCGCCTCTCCTGGCTCTGCTTCAGTTTCTGCTTGGCTGTGCTGTGCTTCTTACAGTGTTTAGCTTGAGGTACAGTGCTATGATCATCCGGTACCATTCATGTATTCGCTTGGGGACTCCCTGGTAAATGCAAGCTTGGAGTAACTCTCAGTCTAAGCCCTCTTTGAAGTAGTAGACCAGTAGCCACTCCGGCCACTACCTCAGCTTGCCAGCAACCCTGCAGAACTCTTGAATGAATTCTTTCACCGATCGGCCTTTCTGCTTCAGGTCCCAAATCTCCACCTTAGCTTGCAGGGCTTGGGACTCATCCTTGAATCTGACTCTCAGCTCATCCAGGAAAACATTTATGTTCTCCAGTTCCGGCATGTCCTCATCATGGAGTTTTGTCATCCACTCTGCGGCTTTCCCCTCGAGGTTAGTGGTTATGGTGTTCATCATCAGCACCTCCAACAGATCTAGGTGAGCCCACACCTGGTTGAGAAAAAAATGTTAATTTCTCTGGGTTTCTCTCAAACATGGCTTTCATGGGCAGAAGGTCTATCAGTGGCAGAGTTGAAGGTGCCCATGGGCTGGGGAACCAACCGGGGGCTGGGTAGTAGCGCCATGGTTGGTGGCTGGGCTATCAAGGGGGGAGCCAAGGTTGGCTGGTTGGGCTTGCTACTGCTACTGGGGGCTCCGCCTCAGGCCCAGACTTGGCACCACTGCTGGCTGGGGAGGCAGGTTAGCTGCTTGGGCTGCTGTGGCCAGGTTTAGGCTCCAGGAAAAAGGAAGTGGCCAAACTGCCCGGGCTATGGTCTCCACCAACGGTGAATCTCTCCCTCAGCTGTTTGATCAATGGGCTGTGTGTGGCAGCCAGGTATCTCCATTCCCTCTGCTCGTCCCACTTGGCCGTCCTCTTCACTTTCCATCTTGGGAGGGGGGCATCCACCTCCACTTGCAGAGATTCTCAGCAGTATGGCTTCTCCTTGTACCAATGGCTTTGAGCCCTCTCCATGTAGATCTTCGATTTAGCTGCAAGGAGCGAGATTACCTCTCCAGTCTGACCTGTCGGTTGTGCTCCATCAACCAGGGTTGTGCCTGGATTGGCAGCAGCGTCCCCCTTTTTCTCCACCTCTGAATCTTCCCTGAGTCTTCTCGGTCCACCTGGGGTCACTGGGTTGGCAGCCGGGGCTCAGGACCCCAGAGGGTTGCTCCTTTTGCAGAGCAAAATTTAAGAAAGTTGGTTTAATGTCAATGTTCCAACTAACAAACCCAAGCAATCAGAATTCTGAGGCTAGAGACTTTCTCAAAAAAATTCTTTATTGGATACATCATATTGGCATGATCAAATGCAAAACCAACTCTAAATATTTCCTGTGTCTTCAGTATAATTAAGAGATAACTCCCTCCCCAACAGTCTCAGGTCACATTGGTCAATTAGGTTAATTGGCAGGCTTTTCAGGCACTCCTCCCTGGCTCTATCCATCACCTGTAGAGATGACCTTGGTTCTCACGAGAAAGATCTGTGTTGTGTCTAGCAAAGCATTCTATTCTTCTTCCCACCCCACCCCCGCCAGATTTGATTCGAAGTTGACATAGATAATATGTCTAAAATCTGTAAGAAAACAATCAAGCTAAGAGAGCAGCAAGGATCCCACAGTTCAACCCTGAGCTACAGATCTCTTCTACTAATACATTTAGGCAAGAAAAATAAAATGCATAGGTACAGTATATGTGTATTACAAATGCTCAATAGTAATAAATGTGAGAGGGATCTTGGAGTCCTAGTGGACAATCATTTAAATATGAGCCAACAGTGTGCTGCAGCTGCCAAAAAAGTCGACACACTTCTAGGCTGCATAAACAGAGGGATAGAATCAAGATCACGTGACATGTTATACCTCTAAGGTATACACACCTGGAATACTGCACCCAGTTTTGGTTGCCACAATATAAAAAAGATGTTGAGACTCTAGAAAGAGTGCAGAGAAAGCAACAAAGATGATTAGGGGACTGGAGGCTAAAACATATAAAGAACGGTTGCTGGAATTGATTATGTCTAGTTTAATGAAAAGAAGGAGTAGGGGTGACATGATAGCAGTCTTCCAATATCTCAGAGAAGAAAGAAGAGGGAGTCAGACTATTCTCCAAAGCACCTGAAGGTCGGACAAGAAGAAATAGATGGAAACTAATCAAGGAGAAAAGCAAGCTAGAACTAAGGAGAAATTTCCTGACAGTCAGAATAATTAATCAGTGGAATAACTTGCCTCCAGAAGTTGTGAATGCGCCAACATTGGAAGTTTTTAAGAAGAGATTGGAAAGCCATTTGTCTGAAATGGTATAGGATTTCCTGCCTAAGCAGGGGGTTGGACTAGAAGACCTCCAAAGTCCCTTCCAACTCTGTCCTGTCCTGTCCTGTCCTGTCCTATTACCAGATGCTCCTCCTGAAACCCTGAGTAAGTCTTAGGTTAGAGGTAATCTCTGTGTTAGGTTCCCCTCTGTGTAACAGAGAGTCCTTGATTTACAACCACAATTGAGCCCCAAATTTCTGTTACTAAGTAAGGCAGGTGTTAAATGATCTTTGCCCAAATTTACAACTTTTTTTGCCACAGTTATTAAGCAAATCTGCCTTCCCCCATTGACTTGTTTGTTGGAAGCCATCTGGGAAGGTTACAAATGGTGATCACCTGAACCAGGAGAATGCAATAGTCATAAATATGAGCCAGTTGCTAAGCGCCTGAATATTGAGCACATGACCACCAGGATGCTGCAATAGTCATAAGTGTGAAAAACAGTCATAAGTCACTTTTTCTCTACTGGTGTAACTTGTGGCAGTTAGAGACATTTAGTCTCTAAAAATAGTTGTAAGTCAAGGACCACCTGTATTAGCTGGCCAAATGCCCCTATTTCATTCTGGCTAATGTAGGCACTGTTTATAAAAACCATAAAGGTTCTACTTCTGTCTCCTTCAAAAAAGCACCCCACAAGCCCTGTACAAGCCTGCCCTGGAACCTCCCACTTTTGGAGAAGTAAGGAGCAAGGAATCTGAATTGAGATGTTCAGCTATTAGGCTGATCTCTGGATGTCTCAAAGGGCTGCAAGCCAAGACCATTCCATGAGAAAGTGGTTAGACTCAAATCTTGAGGTCCAGTTGGTGAGCAAGGCTTGTTGCTTTCCTGCAGCCCCACCAAGATTTTTATGAGGACAGTGGAGGATCACTTTGGCCTCCCAAAGAAAAGGCAGGGTTCATAGCAATGCAATAGTAACAAAAGAATATGGTAATCCTTCACCTACAATTGGGACCAGAATTTCTGTTGCTAAGCAAGGTGGCTGTTAAGTTAATTGCGCCAGATTTTACAATCTATTTTTGCCATGGCTGTTAAGCAAATCACTGCAATTGTTAAGTGAATCATGCAGTCTTTAAGCAAACTTTGGAAGGTTACAAATGACAATCATATGACCCCATGACACTGCAACAGTTTTAAATACATGCCAGTTATCAAGTGCCTGAATTTTGATCATGTCACCATAGTGACACTGCAATGATCATAAGCCAGAGACTAGTCATGACCTTTTTCAGTGCCATTGTAACTTTGGTTGTTAAAAGAATGGTTATAAGTATAAGATTATGTGTAATGCAATTTCCCTGGAGCCAGAGGGGAGGAGGTAATCAAGCTACCTGGTTTCAGTGAGAAGGCATTCCCTTGGGCACTGGGCAAAACCAGATTCTGAAGTGCTGTTATTTAAAGGTTGCATCTCTGTCCTAAATTGACGGGCTGAAAGGAAGAATATGTGGGCTAATCAGATGAGCAAGAACTAGAAAGCATTAATTGGTTCCCTCCTTTTTCGTTCCTACAGGGTAATCCAGATAGCAGAGCATATGGACCTCAGAAAAGTAGAATACAGCAAGCAATACTTAGTGCTGGGATGGGAGGCCACTTGTATAGGCTCAAGGTTTTTTTTTTTTAAGGATTCTAGAACAAAAGCAAAGCTACATTATTTTGGTATTGTTACTAATATATGGCAAAATATCTGGAGCTTAATTGAGGTTTCAGTCCAATTCAATTCAATTCAATTCAGGAGTTATAATGACTCAAAGAAAATCAAGGCAGCTTTAATCTTTCTCAGAACGAAAAGAGGCATTTGGAGAGCTGATAGAAGGAAAACATGTGAAAGGTTTCCGGTTCCGGTCACTGCGATAGCAAGACAGATATGGAGCGAGCTCCTGGTCTACTCTTGCGATTTTCTTGGTTGGTGCGGCTTCGAGCTGGTGGGGCTGCCACAATCGGAGAATAGTTGCAGTGTTAGGTCTCCAGCCTTTGATTCCCCTCCATCCAGGAACAAATAAATCCAACTCACTTTCAAAGTCCAAATCATTTATTCCCGAACATGCTGGCATTCCCTAGGAAATTTCAAAACTGAATCCTCCAGACCTCTCCTCCCCCTTCCCTCTGACCCTGTCGTGACACCCACCAATTAAGTCCTCTTCCATCCTTGCCATGTATGCAGTCCGTCCTCTTGATTATATAACTTTATTATGTCTACCTTAACCCACTTCCCCTCCCCGCTCCAAGCTGGCAGCTTGGAATGTCAGTAAAATGGATTCCAAGCCTGACACTCCTGGTGATTGGCCCAAAAGTCGCCCAGCCAACTTTCATGCCTAAAGCGGGACTAGAACTCCCAGTCTCCTGGTGATTGGCCCAAAGTCACCCAGCTGGCTTTCGTGCCTAAGGGTGGACTTGAACTCCCAGTCTCCTGGTGATTGCTCCAAAGTCGTCCAACCAGCTTTCATGCCTAAGCCAGGACTAGAACTCCCAGTCCCCTGGTGATTGCCCAAAGTCACCCAGCCGGCTTTCATGCTAAAGTGGGATTAGAACTCACAGTCTCCTGGTGATTGGCCAAAAGTCACCCAGCCAACTTTCGTGCCTAAAGCGGGACTAGAACTCCCAGTCTCCTGGTGATTGGCCCAAAGTCACCCAGCTGGCTTTCGTGCCTAAGGCGGGACTTGAACTCCCAGTCTCCTGGTGATTGGCCCAAAGTCACCCAGCTGGCTTTTGTGCCTAAGGGAGGACTTGAACTCACAGCCTCCTGCTTTCTAGCCTGGTACCTTAACCGCTAGACCACACCGGCTCTCTATAATATAATCCATAGCTCTCTGTCCAAACAATATACTTCTTAATAGGATGGTAATTCAGCTGGGATCGTACGGAGGCCATTCCGCCTGACGTAGCAATTGCATTATTTTATACAGTGTGTTTCCTTTCTAAGAAAATCTAATTTTCCAGCAACCCAGAATGGATGGTTTGATCAGATTCAGCCAGCGTTAACATTTGTGTCCTGATTCCTGTCTGCATGCGAAAACTCACAAACAACAGATGGTGTGAAGCCCTATCCAAAAAGGAGCTTTGAATAAATGGCCTTGAAAAGAAAGATTATTATTTTTTTTAATATTGACTATTAAATCTGCCCCCCGGTATTATCGAAGTCTAGCAAAAGAAGCCGGCAACATAATATCCGTTTGCAGCTACAGATGTTAAAACATTAATATCCAATAAACCTTTGGAAAATAGGTTTAGCGTTGCTTCTACCAAGCTACCGTCATACGTTTGCTTTCTTTTGGTTTTTTTATATTTTTTTTTAAATGTAACTTTTACTTAATAAATATGGGGAATTGGCGCTGGTAGGAACATTCCAAATGGCAAGATTTTCCTCTGATGAATAATAAATCAGCAAAATGGTAAATCCTGCTAGTCTGCGCTGTTATAGTTCCATTATCAGAGAAACAATATGGGATAATTTAGAAAGGGAGGAGAAACTGTCC
>JANHFM010008761.1:0-17227 GCA_032468115.1 Grayia smithii
GCCAGCATGGTTGGCTCAAGAATTCTGGGAGTTGAAGTCCACAGGTCTTGAAAGAGCCATAATTGCCCACCTCTGGTATAGGGTCTCCTGCTTGAGCAGGGGGGGTTGGACTAGAAGACCTCCAAGGTGCCTTCCAACTCTATTATTCTGTTATTCTTCTATTTTGTTATTGCTATTGCTATGTTATTTGGTTAAATTTGAATGAGCTGAGATCTTCATAAGACGACGCCAGCCCTTCTACAGGACTCAGACTGGAGAATTTTCTGGAAGGTTTTCTTCTGAGTTTTTGTCCTGAGATAATTATTTATTATCTCTTTC
Source organism: Grayia smithii (assembly GCA_032468115.1). Taxonomy (NCBI): domain Eukaryota; kingdom Metazoa; phylum Chordata; class Lepidosauria; order Squamata; family Grayiidae; genus Grayia; species Grayia smithii. The sequence continues at coordinate 319 of JANHFM010008761.1, forward strand.
ATTCTAAGAACTCAAGCATAATTATAAGCTGGTTTTGCTTTAATAGACAAGTTCCTGTCCCTTGAAAGGCTCGCCGCAAAAGTGAAATAGATTAAAATGACGAGAGAGAACAAAATGTGACATGAATTTCCACAAAGTAATTTTTCCTTTTTGCTCCTCAATTTTCTTTTCCCTTTAATGTTCAGCTTGATGAGTGATCAAACAGATTTTATGGCACACTTATTTTATTAATATGTTTGATTACTCTTTTGTTTGATTACTCCAGCAGAGAATTCAGGCTGCTTTGTGGACAGTCTTTACAGAAATAAAGAATACAATCTTGCTTGCCCACCTCACAAAACCAGACTTAGTAGAGCAGCCATAAGTCGACTGGTTTGCATTAATGGAGGGATTCAATCAAGATCAAGTGAGATGCTAATACCACTCTATAAAGCCCTAGTAAGACCACACCTAGAGTATTGCATCCAGTTTTGGTCACCATACTATAAAAAAAGTTGTTGAGACTAGAAAAAGTGCAGAGAAGAACAACCAGGTTGATTAAGGGACTGGAGACTAAAACATATGAAGAACGGTTGCAGGAACTGGGCATGGCTAGTCTAGTGAAGAGAATGACCAAGGGAGACATGATAGCTGTCAACTCGCAAAGCATCCCTGACCTGCTCTCCCGTTGCCATAGGCAAGGGGGATGGGAAAGCGAACTTTGCAGCTGCATCAAGGAGCTGGTATCTCAGTCAAAACAAGGCACATTTCAACCAATATGCCAAGGTCGTCTCCAAGGAAACCCACAGTGGTTGGAGAGGAGTGACTTTTACAACCCACGAAATTGCTTCATTGGGGAATGTGACTGATGACAAATATTGGAGGGAAGGGGAATCAAGATCAGAGGCAAAGTGTGAATTAACTAAGGTCAGAGTTGGCTCCACCTGGTCCATGCCAGCATTAAGCTCCTAATAAATAACTGAGTTTCTTTTGAAGGTTGGCTTAAGGCTCATCATTTAATTAGGGCTTCTGTTGGAACCCTGACAATAGCAGTCTTCCAATATTTGAAGGGCTGCCACAGATAGGAAGGGATCAAGCTATTTTCCAAAGCACCCGAAGGTCAGGCAAGGAATAATGGATGGAAACTGATCAAGGAGAGATTTAACCTGGAAATAAGGAAAAAATTTCTGACAGTGAGAACAATTAACCAATGGAACAGCTTGCCTTTGGAAGTTATGGGAGTTTCATTACTTGAGACTTACAAGAAGAGATTGTACTGAAATTTGTCAGAAATGGTGTAGGGTCTCCTGCTTGGGCAGAGGTTAGACTAGATGACCTACAAGGTCCCTTCCAACTCTGTTAAACTGTACAAAAAATAGTTGTCCAATCTCTTCTTAAAAATCTCCAGTGTTGGAGTACCCACAAGTTGTTCAACTATTTTCACTATCAGGAAATTTCTTCTTTGATTAGTTTCCATCCATTGCTTCTTGTCCTGCCTTCAGGTGGTTTGGAAAATAGGTTGATACCCCTCTTCTTTGTGGCACCCCTCAGCTATTGAAAAGCTGCTATCATGTCACCCTTAATCCTTCTTTTCATTAAACTAAATATAGCAATAGCACTTAGACTTATATACCGCTTCACAGTGTTTTACAGCCCTCTGGAAGCAGTTTACAGAGTCAGCATATTGCCCCCAACAATCTGGATCCTCATTTTACCCACCTCGGAAGGATGGAAGGCTGAATACCTTGAGCCTGGTGAGATTTGAACTGCTAAATTACAGCCGGCCAGCAGTCAGCAGAAGTAGCCTGCAGTACTGCACTCTAACCACTGTGTCACCGTGACTCTTAATTTAAATTAAATCACAATTTAATTTTTGTTCTGTTCTTACTTATCTTTGGCTGGTTGCCCATCAAATAGCACGTATGCCCTTGATCTATTGCAGTAGAATGTGATCTTTCTATGAGAGTAATAGAGCTTCAAGGAAAGAATAGCATAATTTTGTAGATGCACTAATTTTAGACACAGTACTCTTTGTTTTTACCTGGGAATTAGTTCCCCATACGGGAACTCAATGCAGACATAGAGAGGCTGAGGTTCTTAATATGCAAATACAACTCCAGTGCATCTGATTTTGGAGACTCTTGAAATAGTAAGAGATTCAAGTCTGAATCTGATTTGATTCATTTCAAATAGCTCAATAAAATTAGCATATGGGATCCATGGAACTTCTGTTCCTGTTAAATCTATTTACATTGCTATCTGCAATCACTCTTTTCTATAACAGAGAAATTCTGCCATACATGTAGCATATTTCTTTCTGATATTTATAGCACAAGCATTCTATTAATATAACTGAATATATTTGTTTAAACCTCCAGGGAAGCATCTAACCATCTGCTGAGAATAATGCAATAATTTTCCATTAAGCAAATATTTGCTCTTTTCTTACATTTAATTCCATATTCAGGGCCCATGTATGAGAAGAAAAGTGGAATTTGCCAGGAATTGAAAGCAAGGAGGTATATTAGCACAACACGAAAAGAAGGAAAAACTCTGAACTATGACAACTTATCCCTATTTCAAGTCTCCCAATGATGTACTCCTCGCCACTGTAACTGAGCTTCCATCTTGCTGCTAATCGTCCTCTTCTCTTTCCTTCTAGTAGGTAGCTGGAGAGACTGAAAGGTTTGTGCTTCTCTTTCTAGCATGTTCCTCTTACAATTCAGGGCTGCACTTGGAAAGATACATATGTGTGATGTAATTATAAACATTAATCATATCTTTAAATAAATTTGCTTAAAATCTGTTTAGATTGCCATTATCCCAAGATTAGATCAGGCTAGACTTCATTATGGTCACAGTCAGAAAAAAAAGTATTTGATTAAGCAGTGCATAACCATTAACCACTAAGACTCATAGTAGGTGGAATTTACATACCACATAACAAAACTCAGCAGCACTTAAAGAAAACATGTCTGTGTTGCTTAATAGGTGATGTAAGTAAAATGAGTAAGAATACCCTGGGAATTTTGAGAAAAGGAGGAAAATCAATTGCAAAGGCATGTTCCTGTAGAACTGGCTGCATAACAAAACACGGGCTGTAAGTTTTCTTAAATAATAGAATCATAAAAGTTTGCATAAAGGCACCATGGTTTGACAAGATTTTTGTTGTACTTTCCTTCTAACTGTGTACTTGTGGTTAAAATGAGCCAAGGATAAAGCTCTTCTGAATTCATGTTGCCATCTCATGGTGCAAATCTAATTGAACTAGGCAAAACTGTAAATAACTTAAGAACAGCTGGAATGAACTGTATGGATTAAAATAAAAGAACTTAATTGCTGAGGCTGACTTCTGTGCCCTTTGGGATACATAATCCTGATGGGCATTTTGGGCTCCGAAAGCTTGTGAAACCGCCTCTAGGTATTTAAAGGTTGAGACTTGTTGGGTGGTGAGCTGTTCTATTTGTCAGTTCAATGATATGGGATGTTTGGAAAATACGAAGATCTTAGACTTGAAGTAGTACAATACAGCCTCATTGCAGTGAAGTAGATGACTATCCAAGCCTCTTTTACATATCTTCACTTTTCTTGGCAGTTAATCCACATTCAAAACAACAAAATAAAGCATCAATGCTAGCACAAAAGAAGAAAAGCTATTGAAATCATTTAATGATTACAATAAAAGAAATGCAAACGATTCAGGGCTAACTGCTAATTTTGAACCTGTTTTGTTGAAGAGCTGGAAATAGAGAAAGGATTGTACTATAATGAAACGTCTGCAAGAAAATCACCAAGCTCAGAGACCACCAATGACCCAACAGCTATACACTATCCTACAAATGTTATATTAAGACACGAAGTGAGGATCAAGTGACTGTGAAGGGAATTGTTCGTATGCAGGAAAATGCAAGAACTGACTCCTTTCAATTACATTTCTAATTACAATCTCTAAACCAGGGATGGGCCAGTCCATTTCTAGGTCACCTGTGAAGGAGTCAACCAACCCAGTTTAAAAAGGACAAGGTGACTGCAGAAGCCAGTCTTCCTTGCTGCCAGCCCATCTCGCAGAACAGGTGCCAAGCCCCAGAACCAGACAGAAAGGGATGGTTCCACAGCAGACCTGTCTGACCAACTGGAGCTAAGCAAATTCTTGTCCCCAACTCTGTTGCCACAAGCCCTTTCCTCCCAGTGTCAAGGGATTGCCTGAACTGGAAGCCTTGACTGGGATAATCGGGAGAGGGGGACCTTCCAGGATAGAGCACCTGTATGTGGACAATGCAATATATGTGGCTGCATTTGTATTTGGATGGGAATCTCCAGGGAATACTAGGACTTTGGCTGAGTTGTGGAGTCAAAAGACATCTAAAAGAAAACATTGGCCACCATCAACACGTGCTGTCACAAGAATTAATGGAAGCATGCATCCATGTAACAATAGCACTTAGACTTACATACCGCTTTACAGTGCTTTACAGCCCTCTCTAAGCAGTTTACAGTCAGCATATGGCCCCCAACAAACTGGGTCCTCATTTTACTCACCTCAGAAGGATGGAAAGCTGAGCCAATCTTCAGCTGGTGAGACCAGAACTACCAAATTGCAGTCAGCCAGCAGGCAGCAGAAGTAGCCTGCAGTACCGCATTCTAACCACTGCACCACTAGTGCAGTGTCCTCTAGTCACTAGAGGGTTTCTCTCCCTCCCTCCATCTCCATTAATTAGTGGCACTAAATTTGGGGAGCCATATATATCTCCATCTGATTCTTTTGTGAGTGGAATCTGATCAAACACAGGAATAGATTAATTAAATTGCTATCCTTCTGGCAAATAAAACTCCACAGAAGTGCAGTTTGAAATTTAACTTGTATGGTATACCCAATAGAAGTTCCAGCCAAAAAATTAATGCACTTGTCTTTAATTTCCATGTTCTGTGCAGAATATGTTAGCACCTGTCTTGCTCAGTGTTATATGGGACAGCCAATAGATAATTCCACAGGAGATAAACATTGAAAAAGCACATCTTGACAGACAATATTAAAAAAACAAGTACCCAAGCCTTTAAAGTTGCCAATGTTGAGCCATGTGCATCATATGTGCAGGAACAAAACTGTCCCCAGACCTGTGTGTCTATCCTGATTTCTTTGAAGGCTTTCACTTTTTTGTTTCTGCACTTCTGCAGATGGGCCTTTCCTGATCCTATGTTAGGAAAATGGTGCCAATCCATAACTTCAAAAAACCAAACACCTTCTTCAAGAATGACAATAACAATAATAAAAAAGCGTAAAATCCCAACTGGGCATTAACTTTAGAGATGCCCTAAGAGAGTTCATCAGCAGGCCATGTATTTAGGCCATAGGTAGTCCTCCACTTACAACCATTCATTTAACAACCATTCAAAGTTACAACAGCATGGAAAAAAAGTGACTTGGGACCATTGCAGTGTTGCAAAGTCATCTGAACAAAATTTGGGTACTTGGCAACTGGCAGGTTTTTACGATGGTTGCATCATTGCAGGGTCATATGACCTTCATTTGTGACCTTCCCACGAGGCTTCCAGGTAAAATCAATGGGGGAAGATAGACTCACTTAACAAATGTAATTCATTTAATGATAGCAGCAGAAAGGTCATAAGATCAGGCACTTACTTAATGATTGCACTGCTTAGTGATGGAAGTTCTAGTCCCAAATGTGGTCATTAGTTGAGGACTACCTGGATTTTTGCCTTGCCACTGCACTGTTTTCATAATGGCTCAAAACAGGCTCAATGTTCACTATCCCAAGTAGAAGAGGTGAGGAAACAATAAGGGGTTAGTTTACCAATCCAAGATATTTTGCTCCTTGAGGGGACATCTGAAAGCATTTTGTTTTATTTATATCCCACATTTATTAAATATTTTAATTTAGAATGCTAGAGTGAGTCCTGTCTTCCTCTCATCCCCCTTCTCCCAAGTCTTAGAATTGCAATTTTATGAATATTTTCCTGGGATTAAGTTCAACTCAATTCAGGGATACATCTGAGTAGATCTAAATAGAATTGCTTTGTCCTCACTCATTTTTGCTTCTGGGCTGATACAACTAAATAAAAAACATTTATCCTTCAATTGGGTGTCACAGATACATCCATGTAGTTTTCATGGAAACAGTACAGAAATGGCTTGCTGCTGTCTTCTGAAATTTTTCTTTCTATTTTTATTGCTCAGTCAAGCAAACAACTCTGGAATGAAATCTCTCCTCCAATTCTACTTGGTGTTCAGTCTAGAAGAGATCAGCCAGGTGTTGCCAGGACCCCTCTCCAAAAAAGGTGAAGACAGACAAGAAAAAAAAAAAGATTAAAATGAAAGTAAAAAGACACATGGCAAGGTGGGCAGTATGAAAAAAATTCAATTCAATTCAATTTATTCAATTTATATGCCACCCAACTCCCAAAGGACTCCAGGCAGCTCACAACAAAAAAAAGCAATAACAGATACAGTATAAAATTTTTTAAAAACAAGTTTAAAACGGTAAAACAACAGAAACACTCATATCCCGTCTGGGGCTGGATCTCGTTGAGTCACAATAGCGAGATCAACGGCCCCATGCCTGCCAGAAAAGGTAAGTTTGACTGCTTTGTGGAAGGCCAGTAGGGTGGAGGTAGTCCAGACCTTGGGAGGTAGATTCCAGAGAGCCGGAGCAGCCACAGAGAAGGCCTTTCCTGCGGGCCTGCCAGCCGACATTGTTTAGCTGATGGAACCCGAAGGAGACCGACCCTGTGGGATCTTACCGGTCGCAGGGAGACGCAGGGTAGGAGATGATTTTGGAGATAAAATGAAGTACCAAAGAAAAATAGAACAAAGGAAAATTGCAATGACCCCAATGGAAAAAACAGGCAGAGTCAAAAATGGGAAGGAAAGAAAAAACAGAAAACAATTGTTTCTGTGCTTTATCATACCTTTTACTCTCTTGTCAGCATCCTGATTTCTCAACAGCAGTCATACAAAAGGAGCATCCCAAGAAAAATGGCAGACAAAGGGGTTTCTTTCCACCCAGCTAGACGATGAAAGTGGCTGCACTAGGAAGAGTTAGGCTATCACAAAGGTGCTATGCAGGTAGTTTTCGACAGACGACTGTAATGCAGCCTGCTCATTAAGACTGCATGTTGTGACAGTCCTTAGGGGAAGCATTCTTACTTGCCTTGGTCTCCCCAATGAATCGGTAAATGCATTTGCTGGTCATTAAGTGGAGTATGGGTTGCCTCGGGTAGGGGAGGCACTTAGATGCCCTGCCCTACCCCAGGTGTTCCCCACACCAGAAGACACCCATGGCCTGCTTCCTGCCCCTTGGGTCCCTTCCCACTCCCACCTGGTTCTTACCATAGGCTTAATCCCCCCCCCACCGACCAAACACTCTCCTCACTTGTCTTTGAAGACCTCTACAGTCTTCCAGATTGCTGCAATGGATTGTTTCTTTGTGTGATTGAATGGGGCTATTCCAGAAGCAGCCCCCATTTTATCCCATCCTCAAAATGGCAGCCCCATTCGTGTCACTGCTGTATGGCCAAGAAACAAACCGCATTGATGAGGTCTACACAGCATTGTGCTGACCTTGTTAAGCAGCAACACAAAACAATTTGGGACCTGCCATTTCCTCTCTGCCCACAAGTGGATGGGAGAAAATGGTGGCCAGGTTGTGGTCATTGTTGCACGGGCCAGGGACACATGGCCTGCCCTCTTTCCCCAACATGTGGCCCAGAAACTTCAAAAGGTAAGTGTGATGGGTCTGTGGAGAACAGGCCCAAGTATTGTGGGTCCTGGAGGGATGTATGGGGTGAACGATCATAAATATGAACCAGTTGCCAAGCATCTGAATTTTGATCACATTAACCATGGGGATGCTGGAAAGATAACTTTGAAAAACAATCATAAGTTACTTTTTACAGTGCTGTTGTAATTTTGAACAGTCAATAAAAGAACTGTCAAGGACTACTTGTACTGTGAAGTACTTTACAGCAAATGGGCAGAATGCAGCCAAAACATATTGCAGTGGGTATGATACCAGCCAAGAATAAAGTTGTCTCCATTATTATCTGTTTCTTTCAAACTTCTGTGAAAAACAGTTAAAGTTGCACATATGTAGCTTGGAGAAGATTAAGAGAAGACTTGACAGCTGTTTTCAAATATGCAGAAGGATAGTAGCAGAAAAAGGAGTAGATTTCCAAAGGGCTGGATTATAGTAAATGAGCGGAGACTGCAAAGCTGCTGGTTTTGGCAAATTTAGGAGAAACTTTCTTTTTTAAAAATAATTTTTATTAAACAGTTTTTAAACTTTCTAATGATACAAATAGCATAAGAGTGTGGAATCACAGAAGGTGGCGAGTTTTTCTTTGGTGGAATTCTTGAAGTAGGTTTGCATCTTTCATTGAGAAACTTGTTTAGAGAGAATTTTAACTAGATTAATATAAAATCCTTTTGGTAGATAGGCAGGTAGAATGGCAATTCATAACCTGGTGATTTTGGCTCATGAAGAACATAGACAATAAGTTTGACCTGTGTTCACACTTTCACATTATGCTCATGCAGACAAATGTTTTACAGGCATCAGAGCTGATGTCTGAGACCGTTGTTTTTTGGGGGTAAAAAAGGGTCTCATAGCTTTTGTCTTTAATAAATTTGATCTAGAGTTCAATACTGAGTTTAGTTCATACCAAGAACAAATGGGTAGATTTCTGCAGATCAGTTTTCTTTTAAAGGAACAAAAGCCGACCATGTTGTTTATCTGGTCCCTTGGTTACACTGCTATGTCTGTTGCTCTCACAAAGCAGTTACTTTGATTACAAAGTTTATAGTGTCCCGAGACATCAAGCACTCCATCACAAGTTGACTTTCTCTTTGTAAATATTGTGTGACATCATGCTTGCTCAATAGTTTTGGAACGTAGATGAACTTACTTTTATCTTTCTGTTATTGGAATTGACAACTGCCCAAGAACTTGGTAAATGTTTGTCTCTGGTAATTTTTCTTTTCCAAGTCAGCAGTTTTAAATTATTTTTTTCAGTTTTGATAAAAGTGATTGCTATATTATTGTGATGATGCCGGATTCATATTCTTTTAGAAAATTCACCTATGAGGTAATACATACAACTCTGTTTTACGCTATTATTATAAGTTATATCTAATTGCTCTTTTGGGGAATAAACTTTAGAGTTGTTTAGAAAACTTTATAAAGAGCTTTATAAAGAGCTATTCAACACTAGGAAATGTCAGGCAGAGACAAAGGCAGTTTGATATTTCAAATTATACCCATAAATCTGAAAAGCAAATGTTCTTCAGATATTATTTTGAAATCCTAAATGAGTCTTGAGACAGTACAGCTTGTACCTATACTGCCATTTGTAATAGTTAGTGTACTCTCCTCATCTAATTGGTTTCCCTCAGGTGTTCAAAATGTCTTCTTTTGGCAGATCTATCTCCAGAAATTAAAAGAGAAGAGAACAGTGAGTAACCACCTTCTTTGTGTGAGAATCTGGGGCAAGAGTGGGGATAGAAGAGCAATCCTTCCTCTGCACCATACTTGACCTTCCTGTTCAAAAAGCCTTGAAATTTTGGAGGAAAGGAAATGGAACACTTCAAGATTTGCCTCTTAAGAAAATCCCAGGCTGTTTTAAGAATTGCAGTCTTTGGGAGTTATAAAGGCTCTGAACTCCCTTTAAGATGGGGAAAATACGCACATTGATAACAAGCTATAAATATATGAGATTATAGATCGGACCAACATTAGCATGGAGATATAGTGTGAAGTTTGTAGCACATTTCTGGGCTTATTATCTCCTCCCTGCACTGCCTAAAATGCAGTGCCATATAAGATTTTTTAATTGTTATGAGAAATTTAATTGCAATCACAAGTAGGTTAAGGAATCAGACATTCTTTTTTTCATCTCTGATGTCCAGGCATAAGTAGGACCTAATAGAATTTTTAAAATTTATTTATTTCTATTTATATCCCACTCTTCTCGGGAGACTCAGGGCGGCTTACAGTTTCGAGCACAACTCAAGTGCTCAGCAAATGAACTTTCTTTTCACCAAGATGAGGTAATATTGCTGTAAGCCACCATAAAACATACATATCCATGGCAAGGAGATACCTCCTCTGAGACACCACAATAACTTTGGGTAAAGTGATTCATGTTACCTTACAGCCACAGTTTAGTCAGAATTCAATAATGGATTGCCTCAAAAATACACCAGTCCTCTAACATGCTATTTAGCATCTTTTCACATGCAACTAATGCAGCACTGTGATGGATGCAGCACTACAAGGCTTGGAAGGTAATTTGATTAACCATCAGCTCATCTCCTCCATGCATGGCATCTTGCTACCATCTTTCCACTTGATTATTTCCCCAGCCCAACTCTTGTTCCCTGATCAAGCTGATAAAGGAAGAATGAGGACAGTGATGGAGTGATATGTGGCTGTCACTTTGGGGTGCTTTTGGAATGATATGTGCTTGAAAGTGCTGGCCAGCTCAATAGGAGAATGAAGGGCAGCAGGGACGATAGTTGTACATTGATATAAAACTGAAGGTTTGAGAAGGAAAGCTGGTAGCTTGAGAGAATGGCACCATTAAATAAGTGATTCTTATATCTCCAAAACTGGAGACATCCTCTTAGAAGATGGCTAACCATGATATAAGGCCTGCTATTTATTTATTATGCTGATTGTTTTGATGGATGTGCAGTAGATTTTCTTGGTTTGAGCTATTGTTTGGATGCTTTCCATGCAATTTCTTTCCTGACTAAAGCAGGGACTGGAAGGTCCTCATTCAAGTTGGCTCCAATCTATACATTACTAATAGAGAAGTATGAGATTAATTGGCCTAAATAAATATAAGGGTGAAACTGTTTCCTACTATACTTTCTTTTACCAGCTTAATAGTTTATAATGAAATCAACACTATACTTTAGACAATATTTAATTTCAATATTTAGGCCCACTTATCCATTTAAAACCATCATTTTAAAAAGCTGTCTGGAAAATTAGTACATGTAGTTATTGCTTAATGCTGGCCTAATTTAGTGGCAATTTGAAATCAGGATTTTTTTCCCCTTCCAAAAATTTTGCACAATAAAGCTAGCAATGAGATCATATCTCTCATATGATTGTTCCACATTCAATGCCTTCATGTTTTCTGTCACATTGATTTCAATAAATACAGGTTTCTGAAGATTTAAAACTTAATTTAGATTTTTCTTGGCTTCTGATATTCACATTTTTCTTTTTTTCATATAAAAGGAAAGATGGCATAGCTGGTACTTGAGGAGCAATGCTATTAATACTTGATGAGGAATCTTTAGTACAGTGCTGTTTTAGTTTTCAGGAACTTTTAATGAAAAGGCATGTTCTTACATGAGATTAAATAGGCAAGACTTGAAAGCAGATGAAAAAGATAGGATGACAACAACTTCAATGCACCATTTCCATGTGAGGTCTAGGCCATACCTGCATATAATATTATCACTGAAAATTTAACTAGACCTTACCTAGCATTACATGCATTGCATTGAAAGATTTCAATATAACATGTTTACATGTATGGAAAACAATGTTACAGATTATTGCATTAGTCAGTTTGCTGCAAAATTCCCAAAAGGTGTTATCTGAACCATTACGTTGTAGCTACAGAGCATCTTCCATTCTTTTGGTATCCAGGCCTTGATTTTTTAAACAAATCTTTTGGAATCACTTCAAACCAAAATTAGCTTCTAGCTGCTGCCACATTGTAGTTTCTTCATAAACTGTCGGGAAAGGCAGGACATCCTTTTGTGCTGGACATTTAGAGTTTTTAATCTGAAGAGCTCCTCAGTCTATATCAGTATTTTTCCCATTTAGCAATTATTTTAAGATGTGTTGACTTCAACTATCAGAATTTCCCAGCCAACATGCTACCTGGGGAATTCCAGAATTGAACTTCACAGAACCTGAATGTACCAGATTTGAAAAATACAGGTCTACATAGCTGAAGAAAGAAATGTTACGTCTGAGAAGGTAAGGTGAGGCTTCCTTTCTCCAAGCCTCTCCCTTTAGTATCATCTGGCTTGAAAAAGGCTTTGTGGCACAAAGTACACTCATTGGATCAGAACCTGCTTCCCGCTGTGGAGCTAACAGGTAATCTTGCATTATCCAAAACACCATATGTGTCTTTTTAATTTTGGAATGCCATTAATTCTAATTAGGGAATAGGTTTTGTAGGAGGGGGCACTTCTGCAGGTGAATAAAACATTCAATGCATGCTCACAACCACCCTTCGATATGAGCAGAAAGGAAGACGTTTTGAAATCCAAACACAGTATATTACATTCATGGGGATGATGGGCCCGTTTGCAATCAAAGTAACAGGCATGAACTGTGGAATGGTGTGCCACGGTTCTGCAAAAACGGTAAAAAAAACACCCCACCAAATCAAACCCCACCCCAGCCAGAAGACATAACGGGAATGAATATTTTTGTCTAGAGGTACTGTGGTCCTATTGATTTGGATATTCAAGGCAGGTTTCCGCTGCTGCTTCATATGCGGTTATCTACCACAACAAAGGTCATAAATATTGGCTTTCCATCAGGATAGAAGTTGATGGCGTCACTTCAGCTAAGGATGGCTTTCCCTGGTTTAGCACTTCGCTTCATGGGGATGCCGCACATTCATTCACCTTAGCGTTGTCATGACGAACCCAAGCCGGCTTTTTTCCCCCTCTTGCATGGCCAAACACCACCACCACCCCGCCCCAAACAACCGGCGATTCAATGGATGCTGCCGGGAGTTTTAAGCCCACCTCCCTTTCAGTCGACCTCAGAGCTTTATATGGTCTGCGTGCCATCCCGCAAGCATCACCGGCCGGTCCGCCTCTTGAGGCTAATCGCTCCACTTCGGTTGCTATCGCGTTGTTTTTCCTCCCCGCCTTTGCTATCAGCCGATTGGAGGCGGAAGGTGGCTGAGCAAGAGAGCGGCATGCAGGGAGTCACCCGCTTATTTTGGATGGCCTGAGGGCAGCTTATATCTCGAGGAAGGCACGCACCTATATACGTCTGTGCCTATCGTCGCGCGTGCCATTCCTGGAGCTCAGTCAACAAGTCCTTGAAAAGGGAGGCGAGGGGGCGGGGGGGACTAAAGCAAAGAAGCACCAGCCCGGCCGCATCAATTGCACACCCTTTCCCGCCTGAGCTTAGGGACTTAGCGAGCCCCGAGGAGAGCGAGCTTCCCCCGTACTGTTCTCTCTTTCCCGCCGCTGCTGATCCTCGCCTGCCTGCCTGCCTGCCCCTTGGTGGGGATCCTTCTACCAGCGAAGGCTTGTGGGTAACGAGGAGGAAGCCATCGCTGTAGTAGTAATCGTGCCGCCGCCGCCAAAATAATTAAGCTTGCAATTGCAATTAAAGGTGGTGGTGGGGGGAACGGAGGAGGAGGAGGCGGCGGCGGCAGAAGCTTCCACCCCTTGTACCGCCGACGAAGCGGCAACTGGCAGAGGTCAGCGCGGGGCAGCCCGCTCCCTTGAGAGAAACGCCTCCAGAGAGAGAAAGACCCAGCGAGGCGGGCCCAGCCGCACTCCCTCCCATTCTCCTAGCCACAGAGGAAGAGGAGGAGGGAGGAAGTCGGGCGCCGCCGCCGCCGCCGCTTTTCCTCCCTCCCTCCCTTGTCTTCTCCCCGACGGGTAGTGAGTGACCTGGTGCAAAATGGCCGAGGCAGCGTGGGGGACTCGGTCATAACTTGCCTTCCTTTCCCGCCTCGTCGCTGCAGAAGAAGAGACCAAGGAGTGAAACAGGAAGGCCGCGGCGAGGCTTCCCGAGGCGGCTTCCCTTTCCCTTCTCCTTCCAGGCGCCCACCTTCCCCCTTTCTGGGTTGTTCATGCCTGGGAAGCGGGCGGGTGGAGCAGCGGCAGCAGTGCCCGCCCCAATCGGGAGGCGAGGAGGAGGAGGAGGTCGTCCGCTTGCCCCTCTCTGGCTGCTCCTCCGGAGAGAGGCCTGGCCGGGTGAGGCCGGGACTGAGCCCCGTTTTTTTCCGCCCGGCGGATTGTTTGCTTCGTTCACCCCAAACTCGGCAGGCCCCGAAGTGAAGAGCAATCGGCGGGGCTGGAGACGGCAGAGAGTCTCCGCCCGCTCCTGCCGCCGCCGCCTCCTCCGTTTCCAATCAAGCGACGGTCTCCGGGTCTACTTTGGCGCCCGAGAACCCAGAGGGACAAAAAGGCGGTGAGAGATCCGCCGCGGACGTGAAAATGAACCACCAGCAGCCGAGACAGGCGACGAAAATGTCTGCCTCTCCGCCGCCGGTATCCGGGGAAGGGCATTTGGCGAGCCGGCAGAGGAAGTTGGAGTCCATGATCCGGGACCCCAGATCTCCGGTCAATGTGGAAAGTTTGTTGGTGAGTTCAGCTGATGGCGGCGGGGTCTCTGTGTGTGTGTATGATTAGAGAAAGGTGCAGGAAAAAAAAGATCTGAGATTGAGGGCAAGCAAGGATGCGGGCAGAGCTGTATCTCCTTTGGGGTGTTTTAAAGCTACATTATACTTAGAAGAATCCACACGTCCCGCGTTTTCCGTGATTGGGGAAAAAGAGGAGAGAATAGCTCAGGACTTGGGTGGGAAGACTGGAGCCTGCTCCCACTTTTGCTTTGGAAGCGCTGGGCGGGCAGAGGAAGATGTACCAGTACAGTTTCTCAATATGGAGAGTTTGAATACTTCTGACTGGAGGGCCGGAGAGACTTAACTGTTTAGTGGACGTTTGTGTCTAAAATACAATGCCTGTCCTGTGCTCTGCTCCCTCCCTGCGCTCGGAAACGATCAACACTGAAGGAGTTTTTATTTGAAAGTCTGGATTGAGTGGACGAGGCAACGATGAAGAACACTTTTTTTTTCCCCTCACGGAAGTGTGTTGACATGATGAAAAGGGGAAGGGGTGGTCCTATTGAAGGATTCTGCCCCTTCCCTCCCCTCCCCATCCCCGAAATAAAGTCCCAGTGAGAGGATAGATAAGATTTCTGGAACAAGAACGTTCTGTGTGGTGAAAAATAATGATTTGCATGGTGTAGGGTTGTGCAGGGGTGTCCCTTGCCTCTTTACAGAATTTTGCGATTTGGGAGTAAAAACTAAGTAGTCTTTTTAAGAGTTCTTAAAATTTACTTTTGATCAATGGATGCTTTTGTTCAATTATTTAGACATTGTCCATGTTTAAACCGCTTGTATTGAGAGGTCCAGTCTTTGCCACTAACTTTTCAGTTCAGTTTCTTGTTTTCACTGATGCTGTAGTGAACTTGATTTCTGTTAATGGGGAACTAATATTGACTTGTTGCATGCTCTGTGAAGGCACTTTAGAAATTATGGTGATACTTCATGAAACAAGTGTATCTTGGGAAGGTAGATTCAGTAGGAATGATTAACTTTATTAGCTGCACAAAAAAAAAGAATTGCATGACAGACGTTTGTTTACAAAGAACACTTCATTTCTGCTAAGAAAGCTTATTAAGGAATACCATTTGAAATTCTTTCAGTTCTGAATAAGAAGTCATGAGCTGTACAGTCAGTATGCTGTCTATATTTTGAGATAGCAGTGACCTCACACCAAGGTTGCAGAAAAAGAATTGTTCCCCCCCCCCCAAGAGTTTTATCCTGCAGGCATTTTTGGGGGGGAGGGGGGAAGCAGCTGGAGCCATTTGCAAAAATGACTCAGTTATATTTGGCCAAAATACAGGAACTGACTAAACAATGTGGGCATCTCTGTGCTACAGCAATACATGCTTACTACACACACTTCAGGATAGTATTTACCAATCTGGTTCTTTTCTGTAATGTTAGTACTATAAGATTTAGAATTCTTGCTCTGCCTCATTTTAAGAATAGTCATGCTGGATTAGGGTTTATTTATTTATCATATTACATCTACAGAGGTCATTCAATCACTGATCTACAAATGTAGTTCAGATAAAATGTATGATATCTGTACAATGTAATATAGGAATAAAAATCACGATAAAACCATAATAAAATAATCATAATATGGGGCTATAAAATTGCACTGGGATAGATGTTATAATTCAGTATCTAAGGTTCTAACTGTTTCTGGTGTGGCTGCGATGAGATCATCACAGGTGCCTTGAAATTTCCCGAGTCTGAGCTATATATGTTATAGCTATTCTTGAGCTATATATGTTATAGGTGGTTCCAGAGCATCACAGTCACATTGTGGGTTCTCAGCCATTCCCTGCTTAAAGAGCTTTGCCTTAGTTCTGGCATGGCCTGTTCCGATTCTCTACAGTGGGCTCCATATTTTTCAGGTCAGCTGTAATCCTGGAATTAGTTTGTTGGATCTGCATGGTTTATTTGGTTATGGTTATTGAAATTTACCCATTTTAATCACCATTCTTCATCTAGATCCTAATATTGGTATGCTATCCCAAAAGCCGGGTGAGAGATAGTCTAATATCTTATGTATTGGAAGATCTCTAGGAGTCAATCACGTATTTATCTTATTCCACTCTTGGACTGTCTGTTGTCACCTGAGATCAGGAGAGGCAATGTTAGAAAGAACATTTAGCCATGAGAGGAGTGTGGATGTAAAGATTCCAGATATTGTTCTCGTAGTGTCATTAAGGTGAATATCAATCTTGTTAGTATGACAACTTCCCCATACAGGTGTGCAGTATTCAACAATAGAGTATATTATGATTGTGGGTCAGAGTAAGACTTGAATGGTCTAGTATTTTCTTTTCTACAGTGGCCACTTAAGTGCCTTTGGGGTGCTTAGAAGCAGGAGAATTGAGTCTTTTTTCCTCCCCTTGGTGCTTACTCTCTTGGTGTACATAAAAGAAAAGATACATTCGGCATGAGTCATAGGGTACAAAACTTAATGATAGTCATAGGGAACAAATAAGCAATTGAATCATATTAGGAAACAGTCAGTAAAAATCTTAAGGCTACC
>JANHFM010008761.1:32765-47474 GCA_032468115.1 Grayia smithii
CCTTCCTTCCTTCCTTCCTTCCATCCATCCATCCATCTTGTCACATTCATACTTCTACCCTCTGAAATAATTTGGATTTCTGCTTGTCTTAAACCATATGTGGTTGGTTTGACAATACAATAAAGTGATCAGAGATTTAGCTGGTAAATGTGTAAATACACATTTATTCTGTCCCATTTTGGAAAACTATAATTTGAATGTACTGGGAGAAGCTATGCTTATTTGTCCCAACTCATTGTCCCAACCCAAAATAAATGTTCTGGAGGCAGGTCATTCCACTGATAATTGTTCTGTCAGGAATTTTTTTTTTTTTTAGTTCTAGGTTGTTTCTCTCTTTGATTAGTTTCCATCCATTGGTTCTTGCCCGGCCTTAGGTGCTTTGGAGAATAGGTTGACCCCAGAGGTGGGATTCACTTACCTTCCCTACTGGTTTGGAAATGTGAGCGTGCACCCTCCACCTCTGTGCATGCGCAGTAGTCATGCATTACACTCAGGTGGGTGGGCAGAGCCTCCCACAGTGGCCGCTACTGGTTCGTGCGATCCGGACAGAACCGGCTGAATCCCACCACTGGCTGATCCCTTCTTCATTGTGGCAGCCCCTTAATGCCCGAAGCTTCTGAGTTTTGGTAGCTCACCAATGCCATCATTCTTCCTTCTGATCTTCCTCATCACTATCCATTTTAAATTAATTGAATCGTGAACGCTATTTTGAGTTTGTTGTAGAATCCTAGGGTCCGTGGCTGCTGCCTTCTCAACCCATAGACTTCAGTTTCACTGAAAATTCAGACTATTTAGAGAAAAACAGCAGAGATTCCTCCGTCTCCTAGAGCAGGGGTCCCCCATCTTGGCAACTTTTAGCCTGGAGGACTTCAACTCCCAGAATTCCCCAGCCAGCAAAGCTTTAAGCCTGGAGGACTTCAACTCCCAGAATTCCCCAGCCAGCTTTGCTGAGAGTTGAAGTCCGTCAGTGGCCAAGCTTGGAGACCCCTGTCCTAGAGTTTGAAATCACCCATTGGTGAAAAATGAAAATAGGTCTGTGAGAGTGAAAAGAAAAAGCATATAAAATTTCTAGAAATCCTCAGAAGGAGGACCCTACCTGCCTAAATAGGAAGGAATTTATGATATAGCTTTGTGGGTACCATTCTTTAATGACACTGCATTAACTTTTAATGGCTTTGCAATCTTTCATAGTTAACATGAAGACAAGGAGAGACTAGAGCAAAAATGAAATGCTATAAAACAGATTCAGAGAAAAAAAATGTGTCAGTGGCTGGATGAGATCTACGTTCAATCATAGTCATATTTCTTGACTGGTGCTTATAATAAACAAGGGTCGGATTGTCTTGGTTATGTTCTGATCTTCCTCAAGGAAGTCTATCTTTTTTCCACTGATTCAGCAAGGCAGTTCTAGCTAAGTTCTTGTGTCCTTTAGAAACAGCACCATCTACTGTTGATGTCTATGTTACGTGCAATCAAATATAGTAATATACAGTTTTTTGGCTGTGTAGGAGGAACCTGGAGTTCCTGTGAATTGATTTCTGAATGAGAAGGGGATCACACTTTGCATCCATCTCATAAACGAGGAACTAAGAAATTAGATACATTGCAGCTCTATAAAATCTAATTTAATTTGTCTCATTTCCTATTTCTGTTATACGTTCCTGATACTTGACAACTTTAGAATTCTTAGCGTTCGTCGTCATTTTTTGATGTGGGTTACAAAGATGGGTTAGGGTTAGAGTTATCTGCCAAAATGTGCTGGGCTTCAATTCTTATAGTCCCCATCTCACAAGACCAAGCTAAATGATCATGATGGCAAATGAAACCCAGCCATCTGAGTTTGAGGAAGTCTGACTATTGAAGTCAGCTGACCACCTTGCTCTGTTAACACTAAAGTGCTGGATAAAATTTTTATTTGTAAATTATTTCATTATTTTTTTAAAAAAAACATTTCTTTTACTATCCACACTCATTGCAAGACATTCAAATAATTTGGAGGGATAACTTTCAAAAATATAATCTCATCCCAAATCTGTTTTTTTTCCCATTTCCACCATTCAGTCATGTCCGATTCTCTAAGAATGCCTGAATAAACTCCTGCAGTTTTCCTGGCAAGGTTTTTCAGAAGTGGTTCGCCATTGCCTCCTTCCTAAGGTTGAGAGAAAATGACTGGCTCAAAGTCATCTATCTGACTTTGGGCTTAAGGCAGTGATGGCAAACCTTTTCGGCACTGAGTGCCAAAAAGGTTGTGCGGAAACATCACACACACACACACACACTTGAACTCATCAGGACCACACTCTGGAAAAGCAGAACTGGGTTCTAGAGCATATGCCGCCCAACGATCACCTGGACGGCGTGCATGCACACACCAGTTTTCAGCACTGCTGTGTGTGCAAACGACAGGTGATCATCATGCGTGCATGCACACCAGAAACCCGGAAGGTAAGGCCATGTGTGCCGGGTGATGTGCCTTCGTGTGCCACTTTGGGCACGTGTGCCATAGGCTCACCATCACAGGCCTAAGCCATGAGTAAAACTCACAGTTGCTCAATTTCTAGCCTGATCTTTAACCACTACACCAAATTGGCTCTCATAAGTTTCATATTTTATTTCCAATTCCATATACATCAAAATGTACTGTACCTCCGTTTAGGCTGATTCTGTGTTATCCGATTGTCAGCAGGATCCAAGAATTTTTATAATAATGTTACAGATTTCCATAGGGTCCCCCCATAAGGTTTGGTCAGGTTCTTAAACCCCAATGCTTCGTACCCTCAGCCTGATCTATGTTTTACATGCTTATTTTCTTTGCCAGAATGAACGTGTGATGCAGATTTTGATATATTAAGGCCATTTTTATTTTTTGTCCTTTTTCAGGTGCTACTAGAGAAATTGGCTCTGCTTTAACCAGAATGTGCATGCGACATCGCAGCATTGAGTCCAAGCTCAGACAGTTTTCAAGGTGAGTTATGCATGTTGCCAGCTGACAACCTGGAAATAGAGTTTCATTAGATTCTGGATGGCGTTCAGAATTTAATTGGTACTCAGTCTTTTTCATTCAGGACCATATTAAGCTGTTTACTGGGGCTGATTTCCATCTAACCTCTGAACTTTTTTTTGGCTGGGAACACCCTTTCATTTTTCTCTCACTGTACAAATTGGGCTTTGTAAAGGGGAAAATTGAACAGTCCATCGTGATAAGTCAGACTTGCTGGCTCTGTATTTTCAAAGTAGGAATTCCTGTTTCAGACATTACTGTAACTCAGCAGCGGGTGAAGAATGGCAAAACGCGTGATTTCCATTTTTGAGAACATTGATTAGTGTTGCAAAAAACAGTTTTTCCCCTCTGCGGGTCTATTTCTGGCAACTCTTGAATGAATTGGGGAGCTGTTCTTGTGTAATGGTTAAGAGATTGAGACAGAAATTAGGGAAGTATTGCTGCAATTCTAAATTGTACTTCGTAGTCACAAAAGCAAGGATGCACAGATTGAGCCTCCCTAGAGAGTTCTGGATTTGGCTTGTAGCCTTCTTGCAGTGATGCCACAAAACTGTCATTTTTCTTAATGTAGCAGATGGGGAAATTATCAGATAATGGCAAATCATCAAATTAACTGTAAGTAATTGAACTTAGATTACATGCCTATGTACAGTAATTAAATCAGAGTTAGTATGCGATTTGTCCCGGTAATTTCTTTGTCCTGAGCATTCCTGTTTGCAAACCCATCAGTGAAAGGTTAAGTGTGGCTCCTTTCTCGCCACTCTTGCATTGAGTGGCCTTGGGCTAAACGAGTATTTCTCAACTGGGGCAACTTTAAGATGTCTGGACTTCAACTCCCAGAATTCCCCAGCCTCTCAATCTCAAACAATCTGTCATTTTCTCTGTAGGCAGCCTTGAGGCAATATGTGAATCCTTTCTTACAGGATTGCTAAACCCGATTTATGTGCTTGTGATTGAATCAGATTTAAGATTTTTTCTAAGTTCCGGACTTTGGTGCGTGTGTGGGGAAAACCCGCCTTTAAAAGGCTTGGAGGGAGATTCAGATTGGTTCTTTTCCTGCAGGATTTGATTCCTCTTTGTGTTTTCTCAACAAAATTAGTGCTTTAATTGACTGTCTGATAAACCCACTTCAAGAGCAGATGGAAGAGTGGAAGAAAGTGGCCAATCAGCTGGACAAAGACCATGCGAAAGGTAATGGAAGTGGGGCTGCGGGGGAGAGGAGGGGGAAAGAAACTATAGAATAATATGGGTAGAGACAAGAACAGAAGGAAAATTGATGTCAGCCAACAAAATAGACCAGATTAAGAAACCCAACAGCATAAACTATCTGAGAAACCAGCTCACTCGATGAGATTAACCCACCTACTCACACCAACAGAAGGGACATGCTGTGGTAACCATCAGCCAAGGAATTTTGTATGACAGACTCCAGAAGAAGAGTGTTTATTGCCATGGCTTTCTCTGAAACATCTGGCTTTCCGAAAAGCCTTGAAAACATGGCGGTGCCAACTAACCTGGGACCCCAATGGGGTGTGTGGTACATTGGAGGTGGCTAATTGAGTAGAGAACACCCAATCTCCTCCTCTCTCTGCACGCTTTACTCCCTCTGTCTCCAGCCTGCTTAGTTTTATTTTAATTTAATTTTCAAATTTAAGATCTTCATTGTTTTATTCTGTATTTTATTCAATGTCTATAAGGCCCCTAGAGTCTCCTTTGTCAAGATGGGCAACATTCAAGATAGGTAGCTAGCTAGATAACCAGACAGACAAAAGTAGTGCTTGACTTGCGACCATAATTGAGCCCAAAATTTATGCTGCTAAGTGAGATAATTGTTAAGTAAGTTCTGCCTCACTTTATGACTTCCCTTGCCACAGTTGTTACGTGAATCACTGCAGTTGTAAAATTAATAACATGGTTGTTAAGTGAATCTGGCTTCCCCTTGTCAGAAGGTCTCAAAAAGTCATCTCGTGATCCCAGGACACTACAACTCCCATAAATATGAACCAGTTGCCAAGCATCCACATTTTGATCATGGGATGACAAGAGTACTGCGACAGTCATAAGTGTGAAAAAAGAGTCATAAGTCACTTTTTTTCAGCACCGCTGCAACTTTGAACAGTCACTAAACGAATGGTTGTAAGCTGAGGACCTCCTGTAGATAGATGTCAGAACTACTTATAACAGCTACGGCAACAGAATTTTGCAAGTACTGTATGAATGTCCTTCTCTCCTCCCTCCCGTTCTCTCCTTGAGAACGAGAGAGGGGCTTGTCTAAAACATTTTCCCAAGTTATTTTCTTGGCCTGGGCTCCAGCCTCGCGCATCTGCCCCTTGCCTTGGGAACAGCTCTTCTTCCTGTGTCCTTCAAGGCCATTCAATGTTTTCCCGACAGGTTGTTAAAATCTGTCTGCTGATGGGTTCCTTCCTTTCATAAAATGGCTCTCACAATATTAACAGCAACATTTCCCAAACAATTATTGCTGATGCAAGACTTCAGTTGTCTCAGGACATGAAACAATAGGCTTCATACACAAGAAGGCACATTCCTGCAGGATATTAAGAAAAATTTCCTAACAACGGGAAACTGTTCAACAATCCAACCAGTTGCTTGGTGCTGGGCAGGAGAGTTTGAATCCCTGATATTTGTTCCCAAATCTTCTTTTTGTAGCAGAAAATCAAAGGTACATTTGGCTGACATTTGAGATGGGAAGCAGATAAAAATTACATTGTAGGCCCTAAAATATATCCTGTAAGCCTGTCATACTTTAAATAACAAACCTTTCAGAATTTCCCTAAAAATACATCCTGCTCACATAACTCACCCACATTGTGGCCTTTAGCCTCACAATAGTTAGTCCACCATCCCTTTCTTTAGCCCAGATATGGTAGCCTAAAACTATGATTGTAAGCCGCCCAAGGTTGCCTTGAGGTAAGATGGGCGGCCTATACATTTAATAAATAAATAGAGGATGGATGGATGGATAGATGATAGATAGATAGATAGATAGATAGATAGATAGATAGATAGATAGATAGATAGATAGATAGATATGCATCTTAGGCAGCCATTAGCTTCCATCTCTCTGAACAATGGTCTATTTTTTTCTCAGAGGAATGAAAATTTGATCACTTAATAGGACTGTGCATGGCTTCAAATTCAGGCTCCAAAGAGTGTTTTGGAAAGGCTGGGAGCATAAGTAAAGTGCTGGATTGTAGCAACAATAACACGGAGTGTTCTCTCCAGTGGTGCAGAGGACTGAGGGCAAAAGAGCTTCTTCTGAAGGCAAAAAGTCTCCACTTAAAGGATTTAGCTAGCTAGACAGTATAAAGTTTTCAGTGCACAAGCTCACAAACAACCTATATGAGTTAAAACAAGTTGCTTAAAATCAGCAAAGCAACCCCTATGGTAAATTGATAATACAGTTATCTTACACATTTTGATGACTGAAGATAGGTGAAGCAGATGTTTTTGAAACAAAATGTTCTGAGTTTTGGATGATAAAAATCAAATTCTTGTATCATGACTCCGTGATTGATATAGGTATGTGCTTTCAAAGAAGGATTCAGTTATAGGTTCAGGTTATGAGTCAGTTTAATTACTTATTTCTAGAAATCCTATTTAAGGATCAGGAGAAGGATTTCTACGAAGGTTGTATGATCTAAAATAGTTGATTACAAATGCACTTTGGACTAAGTACATGCTGCCAAAATAAGATGTGACTTTAATCACTAAGATATGCTGCAGAATACTCGTGCTTATATTTTTAGCAAATGATGAGTACGCTAATTTTATATATAGTAGTAAACTCGGCTTTAAATCTGCAAGGATAGACATATTCCTTCCTGACTGCCAGTTGTTAAAACCATTTTTCCCAGTTCAGGATGGTTGACTGTATGTGAAACTGATATTTCCACAGGTTTTAAATGAACGTTCTGATTTATAATTCTAAACAATTATTTCTCAATTTGTCACTTTTATTAAAAGTAATACGAAAGATGGTAGGAAATAGGTATGTAAGAAATATTAGCAGGAGGAATTTTATTTTATTTTCTGCTACTGCCAGATGAAATTGTAAAGTGATAGTAAATGCAGGTAGTCCTCAACTTACAGCAGTTCATTTAGAGATTGTTTGAAGTTACAACAGCACTGAAAAAAGTGATATATGACCATTTTTCACACTTACAACGGTTGCAGCATCCCCATGGCCACATGATCAAATTTTGGATGCTTGCAACTGGTTCAGATTTATGATGGTTGCCATGTCCTGGGGTCGTGCTACCTTTTGTAACCTTCTAATAAAAAAAGTGTTGAAATTCATTGTTGGAATGTATTTCTATGCAACAACTACAATAGTATTCAGCATTCAGCCAGTGTTTACAGATTTGGATCACTAGTATATATACTCTATGCTCTTTTGTTCCAAGTAGAGTTTCCTGTTACAGTTATAACAGTTGAGCAGTAAAGCACATGGTGTCTGTATTCTTTGTTTGCTCTGTGATGCTATATATAAATTTCTAACACAAAGTCAATGGGTAAGCCAGAGTCATTTAACTGTGTTACTAACTTAACAACTGCAGTGATTCACTTAACAACTGTGGCAAGTACAATCATAAAATGGGCCAAAATTCACTTAACAAATGTCTCACTTACCAAGATAAATTTTGTGCTCAGTTGTGGTTGTAAGTTGTGGACTACCTGTACACTTGGCAGAGTTTTCCCTCTCTGTAAGGGTATAGAACAGGGGTCGGCAACCTTAAACACT
Organism: Grayia smithii; assembly: GCA_032468115.1. Classification (NCBI taxonomy): domain Eukaryota; kingdom Metazoa; phylum Chordata; class Lepidosauria; order Squamata; family Grayiidae; genus Grayia; species Grayia smithii. The sequence continues at coordinate 40,529 of JANHFM010008761.1, forward strand.
AAAAGAACTATTTGGACCAGTTTCCCACAGAAAAGAAAATACCGAGAGCCACAAAACCCTTTTGACATCTAAAATGAAAATAACACTGCATATATCATTTTCTTTACCTTTATGCTACATATAAAAAAACTATAGTGTGTTGCATTTATGAAATCAGTGACCTGCTACAGAGAAAACAAATATTTATTTCTGCATGCAACAAAAACATTTTGAACTCTGAAAAAAAAATGATGGGTCCAAAAGCTCAATAAATTACGTGCCGGCAGGTGTCACACATTGGCAGTTGTGCTGCATATTTTGAGCGACAGGGAGCCGCAGCAGAAGGATGAAAGAGCCACATGCGGCTCCAGAGCCGCAGGTTGCAGATCCCTGGTATGGAATGTGGTGGAACCCAGATCAAGAGTGGGGAATCCCAAATCTTATTGGCCATCTGTAGCCTCTAGGTCAGCAATGGCAAACCTTTTTCGGCTCGCGTGGCACCCAGTCCCGACTTGTGCACGCAACCGCACCACTACGCATGCGCAGAGCTGTCATGTGCCCCCCCTGCAGAGCACGCATGACTGCATCATCTGCGCATGTGCAGAGTTGTTGCGCACGTGCCCCTGCTGAATTGCGTGTGCAACCATGCCACTGCGCATGCACAGAGCAGTCGCACGCGCGCACCCCTGTAGCACAGTGCAACCGTGCCATGTGTGCATGTGCACCAGAGAGCCAAACAGCGCGCAGAAGCAGGTAAGTGCGGCGACGGCTCACGTGCCGGGACAAATGGCTCCACGTTCCACTTCCGGCACGTGTGCCATAGGTTCCCCAACACGGCTCTAGGTCTTGTATTTGTCAGATTGTGACACTACCTCTCCTTTTGATAAGCATGTGAATGTTTATAACTCTGATGATCAAGGATATTTGTGAATTTCTGTGAAATGAGAAAATAGTGATTTTTGGAAAGATCTAAAATAATCCAGGATCCTGGTTTGTTTCAAATAGTAGCCATAATTTATTTTATCACCAGCATTGTAATTAGAATTAACTCATGCAAAAGGAGTGGCTATCCAAAATATGGCATAACTTTGGCCATAGTCTAGTGAAACATAATAAAATAAAACAGAAAACTTATACATTGGCATATTTGTGTGTGTGTGTGTGTGTGTGTGTGTAGTTTGCAAGTGAGCTGATCATTTGTGTGTATCTATATCCATAACATGTTCTCTATTTACTGCTTGTTATCCATATTTTTATACTAAAGCTTAAGCACTGAAAAATGCATTCTGCTTAATTTTGGTGGCTTGCTTTCTAGCTAGATCTGAGAAATCAGGAACAAAATATATGCAATCTTGTTAATATATGAATAAACCAATCAAAGATATTTTTCCTTTTCAAATGTTGGATATAACCAAAGTATATACTGTGTAACGTTGTCCCTAAGTAAACTTTTATGTTTAAGAATTACAGTAATGAAAGGCCATAAAGTTATGAAACAGCATTTCTTCTAAGCTGAAATAAACACTGGGTACAAATCAATGAGCTAAAATTCTGTTCTTTCCTGATATCCTCCTGCTATTATGGAAATGAGAATATGCTTCAATTGATTTTAAAAACCTTGACGCTAGATTTAAAACTTAAGTACAATTAATGGTGTTTCCAAAAAAAAGAGGAACAAGGATTAATTTCTCAAAAAACATCTTCCCAAGGCCACTTGGTTATTGCTTCTAAAGCCATTGTATATCTTGCTGAATTTTGGAGGCATCACTGAAAACGTTCCCATAGGTTGGGCAGGGAGGACCTGTCCTTGGCCAGACTTGTCCTGCGCAGCCAAAGGTCAAGAAAAGTATTTTGGAGGCAAGTGCGAACAGCCTCTGTTTGATAAGTTGCAGCTGTAAATAGAATTGTGCTTGTGCAAGGAAGCCTTTTCACATTTGGAGAGGAAGAGTTTTTCATTCTTGCTCGTGGCTGCTTCTTCCTTTATGCCCCATCCGCCTGCATTTTCTCACCATTGCCACCAATTGTTCTACCCAGCACATACTCTTCCATCTGCTATCCCACATAACTCCCTTGTCACACTTACCTCTTTGTTAGTTGTTTGTCCTTGCTAGGCTCAGGGGAAAAGAGAGTCTTGCCTGCTTTGCTTTCTCTCACTTTCCTTCATTTTTTTTAAAAAAAAGTTCCCGGCTTTGTGGCAAAGTAAAACAGATATAAAGATTTTCCCTCTTTCTTCTGAAAGGAAGAGAGAAGCTCCACCATGATTGCCCCATGCACAGTCTACATGAGAAGAGCGGGTGGCTGAACCTAATGAGGGAGGGAGGGGGAGCGGGAGCGCTTTCTTTTGGAATTTGGGTTCATTGACTGCCATGATATGCTATTTACCATATAATCTTGATTCCTATTGATTCTCCTGTCAGAATCATAGAAGACTCAGTATGGTTTCTTGCAGATTCATGCTAAATAGAGTCAGATTTGCACCCCACATCATGTCTATAAGTTGAGTTGTTGACATCTTGATTTTCCATTACAGGAATTCAGAGATATATCAGCAGATTATTGTTGGCGTCATTTTGCAGTTCTGTTTTGGAAAAGAGCAAGATAGTATGTTTGTATAGGACACATTGTGGATTTCTCTTGCTTGCATATTTCTTAATGTATTTAGAATTTTCCCGGATATATGCTATTTAGAATAGAAGCTTGGAAAAAAGAACAAGAGATGCCTCATGGACTGCACGTTTTACAACTTTCAGTGCCATGACAGTCAGAACTAACAAATAAGACATTGTAAGAAATCTGTGATAGATTTTGTATATACCCCTAAAGAGAGAATTCTGAATCTTGGCACGGTAATCAGACAATTATAGCATGTTCTACCTTTGATGAACATAACTACTTTTTAGGCATAAGTTATTTCCCATATTTTACTGAAGAAGAGTGAATACAGATCTGCAAGACCATCCTTACTGAGTAACATGTGGTTTCTTGAGAAATGTAGTAAATGGGAGAAAAATATTTCCTCGTTCAAAACAAAATATAATTCTCCATACAGTTCTTCTCAATCTATTTTGTTAAGTGCAAGATCTCAAACTTCAGGTAATTAGGGCAATTCTGGAATTATTTCTCTTTTTATTTTACAATAAACCGTTTGAAGTATTAAAAACAGTCAGAGAATCTGTAAATAGTTACTTGCCTCTTGGAACAAATTACATTAGCTAATTAAGTCTTTGTGACTACTGCAGCATAGACAGAAAATATGTCATACACTTCTTGACTGTGAAAAAAAGAAAGAGAGCAGATGGACTGTGGGATGTGAGAAATGAAGACACTTAAAATCTCAAGAGTTATTTCTACTTACATACATAGTTACATTAAAATTATCACTGGTATTTTTTATAGAGTTAATAAGTTTGTTATCCAGTATTTATCAATGCACAGAAATCATTATTCTTTGGTTTGAGGCTTAACTTCAATGTACAAGGGATAATGAAACGGACCAAAACAAATCCATGCACATAGTGCCTGAATATATTTGCACACATTTGCTTTCCTGTGCCACTTTTTTTTTTTAACGATAGCAAGAAGAATCTCTGAAGAAAAAATTGATACTTTTGTTAAAATGTTTTTTTGTTCTTGGCAATTAGTTACAGAAAGAAAATTATAAAGAATGATTGACTTCTTACTGCCTTGAAGATAACAATGTCCTGACTAGTAATTTGAGAACCAACATAGCTCTGAACAATTTCCATCATTGCCCCCCTCCCCCCCTCAGTTATTGGTAAAGAGATTCATGGAACCCATGGTTGAATGTAGGTTTAGTTATTTCAGTTGCCTATAGGAATAGAAGTATGTTGAGATTCTACTTTTGTGTAATTCTGCAACAGATGGGAGGGAGTTTTGCCAGCCAACTATGGATTACATTCTTGCAAAATTGTCAGGTTTATTCATTTCTGAGGTGAGATCAACCCCACTCCTGCTGGCCTTCTGGAAAGCCTTTAACATGCATTTTTTCCATCAACTCTGGGAATCCCATGAGGAGCCAGCAAAGTGGTGGTGTGATAATTGTTTTCTCATTAATTGGGTTTCTTAATGTTTCATCTCTTATTTATTTATATTTGAGTATTTTAGAGTTTTTGATATTTCCATGTATGGTTCCTTTCACCCCACTCCCAGATTCACAGATGGGAGGCTAAATAAGTATATATTCAACATACAATTTATATATTAAATACATTAATGGTTTTTAGGGACTGTTTAAGCTAACATTTTCTAATGTGAAATATTCTCCAGTTTTTGCCTGCAGCTTTCAAGAAGTTCATACCCTAATTTAATATTTTTTATATATTACAAGTATGGAAGTTGCAACAGATATCCTTCATACTAGGGTGTGTGCTTGGGTCAATGTATATGCCTCTCTATCTCAATATAACATAAGGTTAATTAGGTTATAAATCAAAATTATAGATGGCCCTGAATCTACTAAGATGGCAAGTAACTTAACTCTTATCATTTTTTAAATCTGAAGTTGAAATGCCTGATAGTCTTTCCACCATAAACTTTAAGTTAATTTATTACTGGTTTAGTCATTTCCAAAATTTACATTGAGCCAGAGAGAAGGATGGTTGCATATTTTTGTTTCTAGTGAAAATTTTTAATGATCTGAGGATTTTTCTGGAAACACTTAATATTTAGGGTAGGCCCTCCCTTGGGGCTGTTAAATTGCAGCAAATATTTTTGCACTGTGGCTAAACCTACTAAGTTTTCTCTCCCAAACACAGGGGATTCCAGCAACATACTGTAAATAAACAGAACAGTCTAGTTCAGATATTGTGGGGACAAAAAAAAAGATACCTTGGCTGAGAGGTCTAAGGACATTCTTGTGCATATAATTGTGCTGACCCTGTGGATGTGTTTTGTTAGATAAAGCTATTTTTAGTTTTGGCAGACTTCAAACTACTGCAAAAAGGGATAAGAGGAAGTCAACAGTGAAATCACTTTAATAACATATTTTCTACGTGAAGTGTTTTCTATCTATGAGGCCTAGACAGAGAATATGTCATTTCCTGGATTAGTTATCTTCAGTATTGATGGCCTGTTGTGGTGTATACTCTCTCCCCCATCCCCTTCATTCATCAGGGGTTCAGAACTGTAGTACAGAAGGAGCCGTAATCCTAATATCATTGCTTTCTAAATTTTGGCAGTAATTTTAAATACATCATAACATGCCTACACAACATACAGTTTGCAGGTTGCATGTGGCCTGCCAAACAGTGTTGTGTGGTTCACCAGCATTTTTTGAAAACTCAACAATCAATTGTCACCAAATATCACTGCTATTAGAAAAGATCTGCAGCAGAGGTGGAATTTGACCAGTTCGGTCCGGTTCAGGAAAACTGCTAACAGCAATTTGACCTGGTTTGCCAAACCGGTAAATACCACCTCTGCCTGGCCCCACCCACGTCTGCCTGGTCACCGCTCTTTCCCACCCCCCCATATATGTTGCTTTTGCCATGCAGCCCAGCTAATTGCCCCGATAGTCACCTTGTCCCCTCTGCTCAGCTCAGCAAAGGTAAGCAATGCATGCCGCCAACTCGCCCTTTGCCTTGGGTTGGGGGCCAGGGCCCAGAGATACACCATTCCCCGAGTCCCTGGAGCTGCCGCCCACTCGCCATCTGTCTCAACCAGGTCAGGGAATACACTATTCCCTGGCTCTGGCCTTACCCCGGAGCCTCCACCTGCTCACCGCCTGCTCTCAAGCGCAATATATTGCCCCATTTCCCCTCCTTCAGAGGCTCCAGCCTTAAATCTCCGCTTCCTTCCCCACGACTGTCTCTTTCTTCATCCTGTGGCCGTGACCTTACCTTCCTCTCATGGCTGGCTGCCAGGGAAGGCAAGCCAGGGCTGAGACGTCACCACTGGGCCCTACCAGCCCGCATCTTGCCCCCCTTGTCGTGAGATGCCTGCACCCACTGGCTCTTTTTTTCAGTGCAGCTGGAATTCACCCACACTGAAAAAAAGGGGCAGTAGCTGCAGGCTTCTTGCAGCAAAAATTACCAACCTCCGGCTCCGCTCTGCTTCTCGAATGTGCTGCCGCCCTGTTCTATGCACCAGCCGTGCACGTGTACCCCATTTCCTACTGCTGCTGTGCCCGAGGGACTTGCCCTGGCAAGTCTGAGCTGCAGGAGGAAGGTGGCCAAAGGACAAAGAAAGAGGCGATCGTGGGGGAGGAAGCGGGGAGATTAAGGGCCAGTGCCTCTGAAGGAGGGAAAATGGGTGAGGCATCGCGCTTAAGGGAAAGTGGGTGGAGTCTCCACGGCCTCAGGGAATGGATGATGTTAAGGAAAAATATAGTATTAATTCAATTTTTTTCCCTACCGGGTTCTATAGGCATGGCTTGGTGGGGGTCGTGATTGAGTGGGCGTGGCCAACTAGATGTCACTCACAGCAAGGTGCCTCACCTCAGTAACATGATCCACCCACCAAGCCACACCCACAGAACCGGTACGGAAAAAATTTGAATACCACCACTGATCTATGGCCACCACCTAGTTTTTATAGCTGTTTCTCCCAAAAGACACAAAAGAACTTTTTTAAAGTACTTGCAAGGTTGCTATGCAAAATAAATTGGTGAGTGTGCAGTGTTTCTTTTTTTGAGGCAACCACATTTCAGGTTGTTAGGCATGGTTGCTTCAAGAGTTCATTTGTGTATGCATGTTCCTATAAGGCTGCTTCATTTTCACTGTCTGTGCTTCTATACCAGGGGTCAGCAACCTGCGGGTCTGGAGCCGCATGTGGCTCTTTCACCCTTCTGCTGCGGCTCCCTGTCACTCAAAACTGCCAATGTGCGACACATACCAGCATGTGATTTACTGAGCTTTTCAACCCCTGGTATTCCAACCATGGATAAATCCAAGAAAAGAAAAGTTTCAGAAGAAAACAGAACGTTTAATTCAACTCCATATGCTAGTTT
>JANHFM010008762.1:7184-21602 GCA_032468115.1 Grayia smithii
TAAATGAATATATTATATTGGATATAACAAAGATTATAAGAGGTGATCCAGTAAGTGTTCTGTTCATAAAATGAGAAATGAGAAGAAAGAACAAGAAAAAATGTTATTAAATAAATGTGAATTTAATAAAATGGGAAAAGCAATTTGGAGTGAAGAAAAAGACTAAAAGCAGGATTGCTCAAATACCAATGGAAATTAGAAATGAATACAACAATAGAGAAGGGAGAGGTGGAAGAGAAAAGAGGGGAGAGGGAAAGAAGAATGGGAGAGGGAGAGGAAGTAAGGGAGGGGGAATAAGAGTTGGAGGGAAGGTAGGTGTAGGGGAAAGGAAGGGGATATAGTAAAGAGAAAGGAGAGGAGGGAAGAAGAAAGTAGAGAGGAGTTGGAGGAAAGGAAGGATTGTTGTAAATTAAAAATGAAATGGTAGAAGAGCAATCCTGAACATGTTTATTGGATTTAAGATGATAAGATTTAAAAGAAAATGTGTATGTCAAATGAGAAATTGTAGATTTATGTTATGTTTATGAATATGGGAAAATAAACTTTCTGCAAAAAAAAAGTTAAGAAGAATACTTTAAGAATAACTTTAAAGAGCTGATCTATCAATGTAGTTGCATCTTTTTTCAGACATGCAAAAGCAATCTGAAATATAACAGAGTTGCTTTAATTATTACTAGAAAGTGGATATGTTCATATGAAGTCTGAAATACTTCTTCCTAATCATGCAGAATCCTAATTGGTAGGGGCTATCTAGAGAGAGCAATTTGTCAGGCCTGTGATCCTAGACGTTACGAGTATATCTATAGTTATGCAAATAGTTGCTTTAATCTGGCAAGATTCTCTCTATGGTTGAACAATAATAAGGAAACCACTGATGACATGAGGAGTTTCCCTTAAGTAGTTTCTGTATTATTGTTCACCCATAGACAGAATCTTCCCAGACTAAAGCAACTATCTGCATATTTTCAGATATATTTTGTAAACTGTTAGGGAGAGGCTATCTTAACCTTGTTTCTACCTATCAGATATTCTATGCTTTACTGCTTCTTTGCCTTCTGGGAAGCAGCAGCTCTCCCCTTCAAGGACTCCAGATTACATTCCACCACACAATTCTACTTACTACCACTCTGGCACAGCTTACTCCAGTTGATAGAAAGCCACACATACATTTGGGATCAAGCAGTCCATTTGATAATAATCTCTTTAACATTTCCCTTCTCTTGGTTTGCCGCCATCACTGGTGTTCCCAAAAGAAACATATTTATTAAATTTGTAAATCCCACAACTCTGGACAAAGTAAAGAAGGTCTGGTTCTTGTGAACCAGTAATAAAAGCGGCGGGAGGCTCCACCCACCTGCCCAGACATCATCATGGATCATCTGTGCATGCGTAGAAGTTTCTGTGCATGCACAGAAGCATACGTGTACTCCCGTTGCAAACCGGTAGGAAAGATAAATAGAATCCACCCCCAATAGATACACATATCTATTGAGATTCTCAGTCATCCAGGTGCTTTTTAAAGAGACAAATGGACTTTCTGGGTTTTTTTTATTGAAGACCTTTCACTTCGCATCCAAGAAGCTTCTTCAGCTCTGACTAGATGGTGGGCAATGGAAGGATTTATATTCCTTGCAGTCAGCTGGTCATTGGCATTCTTTTAGCAAGTCATTAAGGCCACTTGGAGGCTATCTGGGTCATCAAGGTTACCTGAGAGGTGCAAATGGGTGTGGAGTCTTCTTGGAAATGTTGAAAGGACTGTATGGTAGACTGGAGATAGATGATGTTGTATGGCTCTCCCTCTATTGAGAGACAGCTGTTCAATTTTGACATAGATAGCCTTTTTGACCACTCTTTTAAACCAGCAGTCCTCTCTATCCAAAATGTGGATTAAAACACATCAAGGAAGCACTCAGAATGAGTGGCTATCCCAAGTGGGCCTTCAGCAAAGCTTTAAAAAGGCCCCACAGGAGGTCCTCCATAATAGACAATGAAAAGAACAATAAACAAAGCAACATTGCCATTCCATACATTGCAGGAATATTGAAAGAGCTCAGGAGGATCTTCAGCCAACACAATATATGTGCATACTTCAAACCCAAGAATACACTAAGGCAGAAGCTTGTCCATTCCAAGGATAAAACACCCTGACACAAACTGAGCAACATGGTATATGCAGTACAAAGCAATGAGCTATGTGCACATCTGTACATTGGGGAAACAAAACAACCACTTCATAAACTCATGGCACAACATAGGAGAACAAACCCATCAGGACTAGATTCAGCAGTCCATCTGCATCTAAAAGAAAAAGGCCACTCTTTTGAAGACAGTGAAGTCCACATTTTGGACAGAGAGGACCACTGGTTTGAAAAAGGGGTCAAAGAGGCCATCTATGTCAAAACTGAACAGCCCTCTCTCAACAGAGGGGGGGTGATACAACATCATCTATCTCCAGTCTACAACACATTCTTTCAGAAGTTCCAAGAAGTTTCCAAACCCATTTGCACAACTCAGGTGACCCTGATGACACAGATAAACCTCCAGGTGGCCTTAACGACTTGCTAAAAGAATGGAAATGACCAGTTGTTTGCAAGGAGTATAAATCCTTCCATTCCCTACCATCCAGTCAGAGCTGAAGAAGCTTCTCAGATGAGAAGCAAAAGTCTTCAAAGAAAAAACAGAAAGTCCTGTTGCCTCTTGAAAAGGCACCTTTGGGACATACATACACATTTTATTTGTGTATGGGCACACACATACACTATATGACTATATGCACTTGTGTGTATTTGTGTGTGTACAGGATTTTGATTATCTTAACTGTTAGGATTGCTAGGCCAACTGTTAGCTAGGATTGCTGGCTGTTTTATTGCACTTTTATTGTTGTTTCAAAAACCTTTTAAATGAATAAATAAAACAACATGCCAGGATCAGTGATTAAGATAAATCAAAAGCCTTCTTATTTGTATAGTGACTTTCTTTGTTATGGCCACTGAACTATAAAAGAAAAATTGCTTAGAAGGTAACTCAACAGTTCTTTGGCTATAAATAAGTCTAGATTGAAATGACTAAGCTTACACATTGTATTAAACCATAATCATATTTTTCAAACCCAGTTTCTTAGTTCACACAATATGTTAAGCTAAATCCATAATGCACCACCATTTAGTAGTGAAATCAGAACTTGAATTTGTTACATTTTCTGTTTCTGTTTAAATTCAACCAATTCAAGACTCTGAGACCTTGGCTTCCTCAAAAATCCTGAGTTGATATTAATGGTCCTACTTTCTGCCTGCAATATCTCTATTTTTCTGTCTACAGAAAATTGTTATTTCAGTTTTTATTCTATCCTGCTCTGCTTAGATGAATATTAAAATTTGTGATTGATTCTTCTGTATTGATCCTGCTATGGATTTGTTCCAGAATTTTCCCCAATTTCTATTCAAAGACAACCCAGATGTATGCTTAAGTCTGCATGCTCTTTGGTATAAAGGTAAAGGTAAAGATTCCCCTTGAACATATGTGCTAGTTGTTCCTGACTCTAGGGGGCAGTGCTCATCTCTGTTTCAAAGCCAAAGAGCCAGCGCTGTCTGAAGACATCTCTGTGGTCATCAAGACAAAATGCCAAAGGCACACAGAATCCTGTTATCTTCCCACCAAAAGTGGTCCCTATTTTTCTACTTGCATTTTTTACGTGCTTTTGAACTGCTAGCTTAGCAGAAGCTGGGACAAGTAAAAGGAGCTCACCCCGTTACACGACACTTGGGATTTGAACTGCTGAACTGCCGACCTTTCGATTGACAAGCTCAGCTTCTTAGCCACTGAACCACTGCATCCTTTTTCTTTGGTATAGAATACAGTTAATTTTACATTGTAAAGCATGTATGCTAAAATCTATTTGCCTTCCTCCTGAGCTATTTCCATCTGGAAGAGATCAACCAAGTGGAATAATATCACCCTTCATATCAACTGCTAATCATTCAGACATTCACCAATACTAGGAATTTATCAATTTGGACTTCATATCTTTAATTTTGTAATTAATGAAAAGGCTGTATTAATGCAAAATTAAGCAGAAACTATTATTAACATCTACTGGGCAGGTGGTAATCTAGGTGTAATAGGTTTAACCATTTTATTTTATCCTTAATAAACCCATATAAGTGTCATTTGCCATTACTTGCCTTTAGTAGTTCAAGGTCAAAACAAAAGGCATGGAAAAATTTAATTTTTCACTTACCTATTTATAATTGCTACATGGATGTATAATTATCCTGCCCTCTATCCATAGTAATCATGATATGTATGCATATCTATGTATGTGTTTATATGTATGTCTGTGCACCAATAATTTTGGTCAAAAAGAAACCTTTGGGGATATCTAATCATTAATAAATAAATCAGTAAGAAATAGGTACAGTCATTTAACCCATTTGACTTTGAGTTACTTTTAGTTATAAAACCATTTATAGTAATGTTATAAAAGGCCCTGTGTGCTCACACAGGGCTGCCCTCCTCAGGGTGCCGTCGACCAGACAATGTCGGCTGCCGACACCCAGGGGCAGGGCATTCTCTGTGGGCGCACCTACCTTCTGGAATGGGTTATCCACCGAGCTCCAGATGGTGCCCTATCTCCGCTCTTTCCGTTGTGACCTAAAGACTTGGCTGTTCTAACAAATGAGCTTATTCTGTTCCTAGGGTTTTATTATTTATTATTTTAAATTTCGAATGGGTTTTATATAGGATTTTAACTGTTATTGTGTGTTTTTAGCTGTTGTTCACCGCCCTGAGTCCTTTGGGAGAAGGGTGGCATATAAATCTGTTAAAATAAATAAATAAATAAAAATGTTAGAAGTTAATGTTTATCTATCTTTATCTATCCATCCATCCATCCATCCATCCATCCATCCATCCATCCATTTCTCTCTCTCCCTCCCTCTCTCCCTCCCTCTCCCTCTCCCTCTCCTGCCCAACCTCTCTCTCCTATCGTTCTCTTTAATATATGTACAAATCTGGGAATTAAGCTAAGACTTAGTAACTAGTTCGGCTTAGTGCAATATGTTTCAAGTGTGATTAAATTTTGAATTATATTCCCTTGATTTACTGTCCACTAAACAATTACACTACATTGCTTTACAGATCTACAATTTTGCAATTCATCTGAAGCCATTGATCAAATTAAACCTGAGAAGATCATGTAATTCAGATAACCACAAGAAGGAGGAGAAGGGAACAAATATATCTAAGCTCTATCATTGACTGATATTATTGTCATTATTATAAACACTATACTAAATGAGTGTATAACTTTGGGGGGGGGGGAGATTTATTATCTAGGGCAAAATAATCTACTTTTGCAATAGTACAAAAACTAAAATTTGGGTAATTGAAAATGTAAGATAAAACCATTCAGCCAGCATTGGGTGAAGTACTGAGAGGAATATTCATCCCCTCTGCTCTTGTATGTCTACTAAAGATCTTCCAAGCTACATATATTGAAGGTCTTCCAGGTGTTAGTAAACATTCTTGAAGCTGTCAGCTCTGAAAGCGCTTCAGACAGCACTGAGGGGCAAAAAAAATCTAAGGAGTCTTTTTCAAAGCACTAATCTGAAATGATTCAAGGACACCCAAACTGCTTCATCAAGTTGAATTAGATGGCTTCTCCATTTCAGCAATGTGAGTTAGGTCACCTTCGAGTTACTTCTAATAGGCCTAATACATACACAGAAAGCTGGTGCTTGACTACGATAAGGAAGCAGGTTTAGAAATAGAAATAGCACTTAGTATTTAGACTTATATACTGCTTTAAAGCACCCTCTAAGCAGTTTACAGAGTCAACTTATTGCCCTCAACAATCTGGGTCCTCATTTTATGACCTTGGAAGGATGGAAGGATGAGTCAACCCTGAGCCAGTCAGGATCGAAGGAATAAAACTCTTAGCAATGTGGGCAGAATTAGCCTGCAATACTGAATTCCAACCACTGTGCCACCATGGCTCTATAACATAACAGTAACTGATTAGTCTGGTCATTATTGTAAAATACGATATTTCAGTAAGTCTGCAATCCAGTACAAATGACTAGAAACATTAGTCCTAACCTATTAAGAGGAAATTATACACATTATCATATTATATATTATCTCTTGTTAATGATGTTAGGATGCATCATTGGAAAGACTGAAAGCTTGGTAGGGGGAGATCATCTTCAAGAAGGTCTGAAAATTGAGATGTCAACCTTGAGAAAGTGTATCTGTATGTCATAAAACATTGACATTTACATGGGCTGTAAAATACCAGATGATTATATATGTATATTTATATATGTATCTTTGTGTGTATAAAAGTATATGCTTATACACACACACAAACACATATTTCCCAAGGGGATTGAATCTTTGCATATTGTATTCAAAATATGATCATTTGAATTTGGTCATTTGTACCTTATGTGAAAACTCTGGATTGATTTGTTCTACAATCCATTTATTTGTTTCCTTTGCTATTCATGGCATTCTCAGGAGACTTCTTCAATACCAGAGTTCAAAAGCTCCAATAATCTTTCCAGCTTGCTTCTTCAGAGCCCAGCTTTTACTTTCACAGGGAAGCATTGTTCATAGACAGACCAATGGGTAATTCAGGACTGACCACTGAATCCCAAAATAGGGCACTGAAGGAATCATTTTTGATATTGTATATCTCATAATATTGTATATATCAGAAATATAAGTGATGGAAATAAATAGAAATAATATAATTCAAATAATTTGCATTAATGTTGCAGATAACATTAATCTTAATTTGGAAATTTGGTCTGCAGCTCTTTCCTGAAGCCTGTTGCATCAAAGTTTTTTTGAAAGTTGATGAAGACAAATAGGAGAAATTGCTTCATAAAGAAAGTAGTGACTATGAATAGGAAGATAAAGAAAAAGGGTAAACAACTTTATGCGCAATTGAAAGTGGTAAGAATGGTAAGAAGGGAGATAATCTAATTTACCAAACTGTAAACTTATGCATGCGTAATATAGTATTATTTGGGATCTGGTATGGCTAAGAATCAAATATGAGATTCCTACTTTAAGAATATATACTGAGATCATGTCTCATGAAACCCTTGTTAAATTATTTACTTTGAAGGAACCAGAGAAGTTTGGGGATCATTATACAAGCATATTTGGGCATATTATACAAGCATGATGCCTCAGTGGAAGAACTATTGAATGTATGAAGAAGTGATTTATAGTTTTCTTTTCTCAAACAAACACACAAACAAATTTTCTCAAACAAATAATAGCACTGCTTTGCAAGATACAACCACTGGAAGTGAGAAAAGAGTACGAAATAACATTTAATATTGCAATGCAGGACAGCAAACTGCAAACTGACTCTTTCAAAGTTGCTTAGAACTGCTTTCTCAAACAAACAAATAAATATATTATAGCTCAAACTGCATTGGGCACATAGATGGCCATAAATACCAGTCTATCCTATGTCACTTCCAATCTCCGTATTCAGTGTTTCTGAGTAAGCATGATATACAATTTTCCAATTTAAACATTAAAGTTACTAGGCTTTCAAGGAAAACCTCTTTTTCTTCTGCTCCTCCAGTTTAGTAACATGGTTACTGAAAGTCAAATGAGAAATGACTCATATATGTTAGTGTGAAATATAGAAGCTGAATATACTACTTTGCCTCAGCATGTACATATCTTTGAAAAAGAAGGACAAGCTTATACATATAGGAGAGGAGGGAGTGTTGTCAAGGGAGATCTCTGTGTTGCTATGGAAACAATATAAATGTACTATAGATACATAGAAGGATAAAAGCGCTGCTTTGAGTGAGGCAAGGACCCAGTTCATGTAATATCCATGGAGTACTATTTCCTCACAGCTCTTCTCTCATAGCTTCTGCAATTTTGTAAAAAACAACAACAAACCAAACATATATTGTATACAATTGCTATAATTGTTGTATCATTAATTTTAAATCTATTAAACTTAGAACATAGTTATAGCCTTATCCAAATGGATGAATGCATATGCATTCACATCCATCCATGCATACATACAGAAAGTCACACATGATGATGGTACACATGGGAGAAGAACTTAATATTGGTCTGGACTGGCACCTTTCTATCTAGCTGCTCAGGATTTCTTTTGTGATTTTTCTCATGTGATATTCAAAGAACTGGAAATGAAATAAAACTGGATATTTTAAAATATTAAAATATTTTTTAATATTTTATTCCAAATATCTTTTAAAAACTGAATTAAACAAGCAAGCCAAAGTGGACATGAGGAAAGGAAGTTATTGTTATTATTTTTATGCAGGAGATGGAGATATTTTATCTTCCATTGAATGTTTGTGCTACCTGTTCATCTTTTTTTGAACATTCTGTGAGTAATCCTTCTTTTTGTTTTTGCAAAATATGTCATTGTCACATGAGAAGGTATCTGTTATTTCTGTTTTGTGCTTAATTTATTGACATGCTATCTTTTTAGTATTTATATCTGTGTAAAATAGCATGTTAATAATAAAATATTGCTTTTTATTTTATTTTTTTAAATAAAGTTTATGTTTGTGTGTAGGTTCTTAAATATATCATTAATATATAAGCACTTAGCATATCAAATGGTTGTTGAAGTTGGGAAGAAGAGAGAAAACTTATGTATGTATTATTGTTATGGATATTATTCTGCTGTATATGAATATTATCATTGTATTATCTTCAGAAACAAAATAATACAATTGATTGCATAGTTTCCTACCTAAACAAGAACATTAGACTTAAGTTCTAAGTTTTCTCTCCATAGCATTGTCAACATGTTATATACGATTGTCTTGTACTGTATATTAAGGCAAATTAATCTTCTAGAATGAGCAAAATTTAAGCTTAATACAATATGTTAATTGAAAACAGAGGCACATTAGATGTGATTATAAAGAACAGATTCCTTCCTTCCTTCCTTCCTTCCTTCCTTCCTTCCTTCCTTCCTTCCTTCCTTCCTTCTTTCCTCCCTTCCTTCCTTCCTTCCTTCCTTCCTTCCATATTGTTCTGAGACCAACTGAATGGATTAACAATGTAATTCCATAAAATCAGTCCAGAAATTGCTGTCTTCGTATTATCTAATCAAGGTTTTCTAAATTAGCCCAGTGTTTGGATTCACTAGGCACTGAACCATAAATTAACTATGGGTCAAAGTTCAGAGTATATTTTAGCTAGGTTGGCTGCTTTGGATTCAACATATCATGAAAATACAACCAGTAAACACAATTGAGTTTAAAATAACATGAATGCTGCAATGAAGAAAAATAATAATAAGAGGATTGTAACTGTATAAAATTAATGAATGATTTACAAGAAAGACCAGTGAAACCAACACATTTACTTAATAGAGTAAATTACGTAGTGTATATATCCGAATCATCATAAAACTTTCACATTTCTCTGTTCTTGTTTATGATACAACTAAATAGTCTCTCAAGAGGAAATTGGAACCTAATACACACATGAATCACAAGTTCCTAGCAAATAGGGCATTTTCACACTTGATGTGCTCAAAATCATATAAGCCACTCTTTTTCTGCATTTTTTTTTAAAAATGTCACTAAGTCTAACATTAGACATCCTTTCCAGTCATTTTTCAGTAAGTAATATCACTTTTTTTCCATTTGCAATGCTAGAATTGCTACAGTAGAATTACTTTGTGTATTCTTTGATTAGCTTCTTCTTCTTACTTCACTTGACTAATTTCAAACATTCTGATCTGTAGGATGGGGATCAACCATCATTTTTCCCTCACTGCTCCAGTTCAGATCTATGAGACATGATATAAATACAAGGTACAAAATTAGAAGCCACATGGTGAAAGAGGTGCTCTTTTCTCATAAAAGGCAGATCCAAAATAGATTAGTAGAACTGTCTTCTGAATAACCCCTTTTCATTATTCTTGGCATCCTTTGCCAACCTTAGTTCATTTGGAGCTTTTGTTCTTCCTGTTTTCTTAGTTTCATATAGTAATAAATCAGATCTTTGTATTTCAGACCTGGTAGTCCTATTTTCAGAGGCTATCTTTATAGTTCCAGGGCCTGATATGTACAATCTATGAGTGTTCCTGTTTGTTTTCATCTTCACTAATTTTGGTGCAGCCATGTTGGTTTCTTATGATGTCTTCATTGGAAAATCATTATTTTTCTTCATTGGAATTTTTTTTAAAAAAAAATTGTACCTTTTTAAAAATATGCCCTACCCAATTTCAACCTCTTTACCAATTAGTTCTAAGTTTCTTAAAATCTACTTTTCTAAAGGCTGTTGCATACATTCAACTACACTTAACATTGTTGTTGTTAGTTGCAAAGTCATATCCAACCCATCCCGACCCCATGGGCACTGTTCCTCCAGGCCTTCCTGTCCTCTACCATTCCCTGTAGTCCATTTAAAGTCACACCGACTGCTTCAGTGACTCCATTCAGCCGCTTCATTCTCTGCTGTCCCATTCTTCTTTTGCCTTCAATTGTTCCCAGCATTAGGCTCTTCTCCAGGTCTTCCTTCTCATTAGGTGGCCAAAGTATTTGAGTTTCATCTTCAGGATCTGGCCTTCTAAAGAACAATCAGGGTTGATCTCTTGCAGTCCAAAGGACTCACAGGGATCTTCTCCAGCACCACCATTCAAAGGCCCCAATTCTTTGGTGCTCAACTTTTCTTACGGTTCTTCAAGCATACCATTATCATTCTTTTAAAAAAATGTATTTGATTTTCTGTTTTGTTAATTATTCTGTTCAATTCCAAATTCTATAACATTTTGACTGATTGAATTTTTATCCCTTTACTCTACTGAAAATTTTGTAATTACTTTTCTCACAAGTATTTCCAGAAAAAATGTACTCAATTAATGTGGAAATTGGGATAGAAAATACAATTATTTCTCTGCTTGTTCTTTCCTGCCTGGGTCTGGGGAAAAAAAAGTGACACACTTGAAAGAAAATAGATCATAGAGTATTAGCATTGACAACACACTGAACAATACCTCAAATTTTTTTTTGCAAGCAATCAAGTTTTATTTTCCTCTACTTTTTGCAAGCAATCAGGTGTCTGGAAAGGTTGGCCAAATGGAAAGATTAGAATCTTGGTTTTCCATTAACAGATCTAAATTGCTCTATTCTTGTGTCATTAATGGAGAGACTAGTGTCATTAATGGGAAACCTGCATTCATTATTTATTTACCACAGCCTCATGGTTACTGGAAGCTTCTGTTATGTGCATTTCCCCCCTCACTATAATACCTGAACATTGGTGCTTGCACAGCAGTGGTGGGTTTCAAATTTTTTTACTACCGGTTCTGTGGCTGTGGCTTAGTGGGTGGGGCATGACCTGGTGGGCTTGGTGGGCATGGCATGGGAAGGATATTGTAAAATCTCCATTCCTTCCCCACTCCAGGGGAAGGCTACTGCGAAATCCCCATTTCCTCCTGATCAGTTGGGACTCGGGAGGCAGAGAATAGATGGGGCGGGGCCAGTCAGAGTTGATATTTACCGGTTCTCTGAACTACTCAAAATTTCTGCTACTGGTTCTCCAGAACTGGTTAGAACCTACTGAAACCCACCTCTGTTGCACAGTATTACAGTACTGAATGTTGCGCCAACGTGAGGATAAGTACCTTGCTATTCAATGCAGAAAAGGATAAAATATGAGAAAGGAAGTGCTGTCACATTTTTCTAGAGTCAAATACAATTCATTGGGAGCAAAGCACAGCAGGCTTACTTTCCAACTATCTTTCCAGTGCGTGACATCATGTTTGAAGTAATAATGGCATCCCATCTTTAAAACTCTCACCATTCCTTCAACATTGGATGGTATTATTATTATTATTATTATTATTATTATTATTATTATTATTATTATTTGCATTTATATGCTGCCCTTCTCCCGAAGGACTCGGGGCGGCTCACAAGAGTTTAAAAATAGACAACAATAAATAAGCTAAAAGTGAGAAAATATTGTACAATAAATGCATAAATAATTGATTAAAAGCCAATAAAACCAATTAAAATTAAAATTAAAACAATTTAAAACAGTCAAATTAAAAACCCCATCACGTCAGCCTATTTGATTGAAAAGCCATGTCTTTAGATCACGTCGGAAGGAACGGAGGGCAGGAGCAGTCCGGAGGTCAGTGGGAAGTTCGTTCCAGAGGGTCGGTGCACCCACAGAGAACGCCTTCACCCTGGGTACCACTAGCCGATATTGTGGCTTGTGCTTTCCCAAGTTTATTGTTTCAGGTAAATCAGGTTTAAAAATGAAGGAGAAAGCTTTGCGCAGAACTGTGAAAACTTATTCCTCTGGCTAGTATGCAAAGAAAGGCTCCTTATTTTATAGAAACGTAATTGATTCAGAAGTACGGGATTTTAGTTACTGCCAATTCTTTGAAAGAGAAGGTTACAGAAACATTCAAGCAAAAAAAAAAAAAAAAACCCTCCCTAGCTTTAGAGGTAGAAATGTCCTCCCCCCAAACCTATGTACATATTGGCAGTCATAGGAAAATATGATTTCCACTGTCGTTCTTCCTGATTAGTATGACCATGTTATTATTTTTCATGCTATCCGTGCTCCTGCTCTGGCTCCTTTGAAATGTGTCTAATTTATATTTCTCATTGGATTTCTCTAATTCTTTATTCTGGCTTGATTCCAGAACTGAAACCAGAAGCCTCTTGGTGAAGTTTTCTTGAAGATCTGCGGCTTGAGGGATAATTATGCACTGCACTGTAGAATAGCTTATGCCAGCTTTCACCAATCTGCTGTCCTCCAAAAATTTTAGGATTTCACTTGGGATTGAATCCACAGCCAATTATAGCCCCAAACATCTGGATCCCATCAGTTTTGGGAAGTCTGTTTCATACCATAAAAGGATTTGATTGGTTTTTAACGTAACACACTAACAATCTTTCTGCTACAGCAGACAACATATGTGGAATGAGGTGCTTCAAGAGAAATTATCCCAACCAGTATTTAGGCCTTACACACCTGTGGGATTGTCCTGATACATAGTTCTCTTTATACTTTCCAGCTTTTTCAGATGTTGCTGATATAACAAGGGAACAAACACAGAATCACAAATTAAAAGGCAAGTATAAATATTCCACAGAAAAAGCATTGTTATCTCACTCTTGAGCAGCAATCATGCAAAAGTGGCTTATAAATCAACAATTGCCTCGACAACAGCTACATTGATAACAATGATTTGACAATGATGATGATGATGATGATGATGTTGATTCAAATCTTTTTGGAAGAGGTCATTTGCTATTTGTGGGGAAGATCCAGAGTGGACATGCCCACGGTCCACAGATTCATTTCGTATAGTTTTAATTTCAAAAGGTATGTGAAAGTGCATTTTAGTCAGATCCTGGTGAAAGTGCTCTTCACAGCAGTGTCTGCAGAGGGGATCAAAAAGTCAAGATGGCAATTATGACAGCACAACAAAACCCTGCTCCCTCTGTATGCATGTGTAGCTTTGGCTAATAGATATGAGTGAAGCTGCAAATGCATGGTTGCCATCTTAATTTTTTGACCCTTCCTTCAGTTGCCTTTGATCCCTCAGCAGTGGCTGGGAAAATGAACAACAGAAAGAGAAGGGGGTGTGAGGAAAAGAAAAAAGAAAAAAGAGTGACGGGAAGCAAGAGGAGAAAAAGAAGAGAAAACAATGATTTCTCTTCCTTTTTAGCACTAGCCTATCTGCACGTCTATCTGTTTTGGATTTTTCCATCACAAAGTAACAATCTGTTGAAGTAACAGATGGAAACTTACCAAGGAGAGATCCAACCTAGAACTAAGGAGAAATTTCCTGATAGCGAGTACAATTAATCAGTGGAATAGGTTGCTTCCAGTAGTTGTGGGTATTTGGAGGTTTTCAAGAAGAGGTTGAATAAGTATTTGTCTGAAACGGTATAAGCTTGATCAAGGGTTGGACTAGAAGACCTCCAGGATCTCTTCCAACTCTGTTATTCTGTATTCTGTAAAATGAGTTCTCTGTCATGCTACCATTAAGGGAGTGCAATCATCCACAGGGGAGAAAAAGAGCCTCTCCTATACCATGACCATGCAGAAAAACCAATGGATGGAAACTAATCAAGGAGAGAAGCAACTAGAAGTAAGGAGAAATTTCCTAATGGTAAGAACAATCAATTAATTATTATTTTATTATTTATTGTATTTATATGCCGCCCTTCTCCCAAAGGACTCAGGGCGACTCACAACATAAAACAAACTACAATAATCATTAAAACCGCATATGTAAATACAGTATCAATAATCAATTATTAAAATTCAAATTCAAATTCAAATTAAAAATTTGGAATTTAAAATTTAAAAATATGCTAAAAACCCAATCCCATCAATTGATCTTATTAAAAAGCCAAGTCT
>JANHFM010008763.1:0-14543 GCA_032468115.1 Grayia smithii
TATTGGGTATTTTTGATACAGGCACACATGGGGAGGGGGGTATCTCAGGCTGGGGCTCTGGAGGATAGAGGGGTACATGGGTGCTGCAGGAGTGTCACAAGCAGGCATTCTGAAGCATGGGCATGTGCATGACTGCTGTGGAAGGAGGGGGTGCTGTGGAGAGGCACTACAGTGTGTAGTATGGGAGCAATTTCTGACTTCCTGCCCACTTTCCTTTGACTTTGGAATGTCAGCAGGAAATGTTGATCATGTGACCACACTGGACATCAAGTGCCTGCCTCACAACTACTGATACACCGCAATGGTCAGAACAGTGAAGATTGGTCCTAAAAACCCCTTACTCAGCCATATTTTAACTCTGAACAATTACTAAGTAAGTTGTTTCTCTTAGAATGAGAATAATATCTTCACAAACACTTTGTTGAAAGTATAATTCTATTCAGTGCTCTACCTGCTGCACAAGGACATCTCCAATTTTGCTGATCACAAAATTTCTGTCACTTCCCTCCAGACTTGAGAGCTGTCGCCTTTCCTTCATCCTACAGAAGAACTGCTGGTGAAGTTCTAGCAGTTCATCTAAGCAAGGGAATATTTTGTCCACTGTGCTGTGGTCCAGCTGTAGTTCTTCTTTCATCCCTTTTCTGAATATTCTGGACATGATGAACAGGGTATGGATGTGGTGCACTTCTGTTTGCATTAGTTCTACATAAAAAAAAACATAAAATTAAATGTCATGGTAGATATATTTTACAGTAGATTCTCTCTATATTTATTTATTATATTGAAGATCCATTCTGAAATGAGGGATGCCAACAGGACATTAGAGAACACCTAAGGTCTGCAGAAGTATAAATACATCTTTAGCAAGAAAACAAATTGAAAAGAGGAGATGGAGATTAAAGCCTACAGAATCTAAGTCAGAGGTCTTCAAACTTGGCAGCTTTAAGATTTGTGGACTTCAGCTCCCATAATTCCCAGCATAGCTCTGATGGCTGGAGAATTCTGGGAGTTGAAGTCCACAAATCTTAAAGCTGCCAAGTTTGAAGACCTCTGATCTAAGTATACACTCACAACTGTGACAAACTGCTTGGAACAAAATAACATGAAAAGAAAGAACACAATGCAGCACTGGGGGGAAAAAACCATGGCTGTCTGCCTGTAATCCTAAATAAAAGTGCTCTGCACTTATTCAGCATATCCTACCATTCTGTCCAAATAACTCTTTTTCTATGACAGCCAGTTTGGTCTAGTGGTTTAGGCACTTAGATGTTTGATTAATTTGATTGTCTTTGATGTAGTGATTAAAGCACCAGGCTAGAAAAGACTGTGAGTTCTGCTTTAGTCATGAAAGGCAGCTAAATAAGTTTGGATCAGTCTCCCTCTCTCTCAGCCCAGCCATCTCAAATGTCGTTGTGGAGAAAATAAGAGGAGCAAGGATTAAATACATTCACTGCTTTGAGTTATTTATAAGAAATTATAACGGTGGGTTAAAAAGTCTTTATTTATTTTTTTAAAAATCCATTAAGAATATTATGTAACAGTTTATCAGATTACTGCACAACTGAGATAACATTGAAAACAAATAGAGTATAGCTGCTCTCACTTTCTCAGAACGTTACAAAGACAAAAATAAAATATAAATTCTGAAACTAGCATTCATTTTTTAAATTTTATTTCACTACTCATTCCAGCATATATTTTAGATTACAATTCCTATTATCAAATCCTGCTGGTAGAATACAACACATCTAGTGAGCGCCAAATTAGAAAAGGCTGTTTTACATGTTATCATCCAACCATCTACTGTATATAGAAACATAGAGGATACTATAGCAAACTAACCAAAGATTACATCTTGTCGCTTGATAACATCCTTTTCTTGTTGGTTACAAAACCAAGGCTCTACAACCAGACTCCAAGATTCTGCCTCGAATTCCATTGTATCAGTGCTGAGGTCATTCCATAAAGAGGCATCAACATCATCTATAGCAAAATAAAAGCCATTCTTAAACATAAAAAGATAGGCAAGTTAAACTCAGATACCAATTAAACAATTAAAATGTATTCCAGGGTTGGTTTGTGTGCTGATTTTTAATACTCCCAAGAAGTACTGGTACTAATGAATCAATGAATCTGGAGATACTGAATTTTTAATAATGTTGTGTATCTTTAGTATAAAATCCATTTTTAAAAAATGGTAGGATTTAATGGGATGCACTTTATTTTAAAAATGGAGATCCAAAAATGAATAAGAATGTTATATATTCTATTAAGGAAAAACTTAAGTGTCACTGAGTTTGCAAAAGGTTACTCTTGTTAAGAGGGAAAGAATATGATAAACCATATCCAGTTTCACTACTCTTTATCTGAAAATCTCTTTGGCATTGCTTGGAAACTTTTGCTAAGCACTTATGAAGGAACTAACACTTCATTCATTTGCTTCCTGCTCAAGAAACACAATAATCCTGTAGCACTGGCAAATGTACATTCAGTTTTAAAAAGACACTTTAAAGGAATACAATGATGGCACAACTTAAAAATTTTCAACATTTTTAAGTATCTGAAAAAGAGTTTTGATCAGCTATACAATGCTAATCTCTAAATTTTGAGCCATGTTTCTCATCATAACATGAACACCAATGAATCCCTTTTATGTTTTTAATGTAAGGTAATTCAATATTGTTTGTTAATAATGTCATATTATTTCATGTGAATAGTATCACACTGAGTTCCCAGTTTACCTTCAATTATAAAAGAGTCAACAGATGAAGCAGACCCTAAAGTTTGCAGCAGCTCTTCAGAGTGTGACCTAGATCTCCAACTGCTGGTATTAGTATCTGGCTCCAACGAGGACATACTCTTTCTATGGATAAGAAAAAAATCATAGAAATATAGTGTTTCACTTGGAAATATTTTTTTAAACTGAGTGACATCAGAGACTGTTGTATACCTTTCAGAAGTGGTACTTGGAACACTTCTGGATAAGGAGTGTTGTTGCTGTAATGCTTCCTTTTTCATAAGGGATACGCCAATGGGAATTGTGGTAGAAGGCAGAGTTGCCAAGAATGCTGGCTGTGGAGCATCTCTGAATGATAGATCTGGAAAATCAAAAATACGGTGTTAGATTTTAGCAATGTATCCCATCCATGTGTTAGAGACAGACTTATCTTTATGCCGAAAATCCCCAAAATCAGGAGAAGTCTAGTTGCACCAAACAAATTATATTAAAAGCCGTAAACTTTTATGAACTAAAGCTCACTTCATGAGATGCATGAAATATCCCAGGATCAGATTCATCTCAGAAATATTGGAGAATAACTGCCAATCTATTTAAACAGTATTGTCTTTGACAGTCAAACATACCGTACAGCTGCTTCCTATATTCCTCCAGTAAACAACTAAGATAATAAAAAATGTTTTTCTCACCCTTTGTATTGATACACCTTCATAATGTAACATAAACTGACTTTGCAGCCACATTCTAAATCTAATATACTAATAACTGTCCCACTGAATTTAATATTATTTATATATAAGTAGACATATATCAAATTGAAATATAACTGAAAAGTCTTTTGATACAGAGCATGGATAATTATTTCTCAAAATGAAATATTATTTGCAAATATTATTGTAACACTGCAATATTTTAGATTTATGAAAAGAATATTGTTCCTACCTCTATCTGTGATTACTAAAACATATTTCATAGTTCCAATTTCAGCATTCAATTTCACATTTTTAAAAAATCACTTTAATCCTTCTATCAACTTCCACAAATGCAGATTATCTGATGGGTTTATATAGTTGTTCAAAAAGATTAAACAGTATTTTAAAATTCAAAGTTTGATTGTAATCTGGTTCAATTGGAGGGAAAGCCCAATTTTCCAAGTCTTAATTTAGAGCTAAGATACATAATGAGCTGAGGGCCATCGCTAGTGACTGAATTGCACATTACAAACCACACCTTTAAAATGAAGGAAGTAAGGGCCAAAACTAAATCTGATTTAAAATAAACTTAAATACCATTAAAAGTCTTAATATGATTATTTAGGTATATTTAATAATTTCATCTTTCTGCCACATTAAAAATAACAAGAACCTTTGAGATGATTTAGAATGAATGAGCTGGAAGGAACCTTCAAGGTCTTCTAGTCCAGCCCCCTGCTCAAGCAGCAGAACCTATACTATTTCAGATAAGTGACTGTCTAGAATCTTCTTAGAAACATCCAGTGATGGACTGCCCATGATTTCTGGAGGCAAGGTGTTTCACTGGTTAATTGTCCTCACTGTTAGGAAGTTTCTCCTTAATTCTAGGTTGCTTCTCTCTTTGATTAGTTTCCAACCATTGTTTCTTGTCCTGCCCACTGGTGCTTTGGAGAATAATTTGATCACCTCTTCTTTGTGGCAGCTCTTCAAGTACTTTAGATTACAAGGGTCACACCAAATAGTTGGAAGGTTACATGTGGCCCAATAAATAGGATCACAGATTGGATATTTCTGCTTTTAATGTTTGTTTAATTTAACTAATTTAACTATTGAATGTATGCTGTCAGACGTTATGGTAAAACTATTGTATGAAGGAAACTCTTGGAATTGAAAGTGAAGCAAGTTAAAAATACTGGATTAGAGTCAACGTGTTCAGTTCATTCTGAGAAGCGTACTACATGCTTCTCATGGAAAGACCAAGAGATAGTGGAGACCCATTAAAAAGATGGAAGGATGGAGGGAATCTTTGCCAATGTTCGTTTGCAGCTCTCTGAACTATCTCTTCCTCTAAAATAAAGGAATCCGATATTCAAAAAGAGCTTTGTTTATGAGCTAAGAAAGGCAGTAATGGAAAGGGAAAAATCAACAAAAGCTGTCTATTTTCCTAAAGAATAACAAAACATGAAACATAACAGAAGAAAAACAATTTACACTTCTTATCTTTCTTACTCTTTAACTTACTTGTCTGGACAGTTTGTATTTTGTTCTTAACATAACTTCTATCTTGCAATTTCTGGTAAAGAAGAATGTTTTCATTAATATGAATTTTATTAAATATATGAAATATAAAGTTTATTTAATTGGTTAAATAAATAAGAGATGATTTAATGTTTCTACACATGAGATCATATTTTATTGAAAGATTTTATATTCACTTATGATGCTCCATTTTTTACATAGCCCTAATAGTGAAGTTGCAAATTGCTGGAATTTTGCTAATGTTACCAGACACAATAATTAATATAAATCATTATGTATTTTAAAAATTTTGACAGGCATTTTTCAAAAAACTAATACTGTTGGGAAAAGCCAATAATATTGAACTGATGCTATTCATTGAATGTATGTCATTCTAACTGGTGTACAGTAAGGGGCGCTATTCCTCTTTGTTCTACCTCATAATATAAACAGCCTCTGGATTTAACAAAACAGGAAGATGATGCTATTCATACCTTTGTTCCATTACAATTTGAATTCTCAGTTTATTATGCTCTTGCAATGATTTTGAAGTGGCTACTTCATTAGTCTAATGTACAGTCACCTGACAAGCCAATTCCAAATCCCCAAAGGCAGTCAAATCATCCGCCCAAACATACACCCTTTCTCAAGAATTAATCGGGGTATGAAGAGAGACAAAAACAAAGAAAGATCGGGCAAGTGTGAGTCATGGACAAGGAAAAATTGTGGAGAAATCCCTGTGACTGTTTATTTATCATGACATATGAATCAAAATCCCATGCTCATTTTTTCCGAAGAAAATCAAAATTCTGATTAAAAAGAATGGCTTCCAAGTTTGTAATAAGCCAGCATTCCTCTTTTCCATTTCATGCAGAAAAACCAACGGTTTAATTTTTTAGCTGATCCCACATGGCAAAAGGTAGTGACAACTAATTAGTACTGTACATACTAGTCACATAACTAGCAAATCATAGTAAACAAACATAAAAAAGGACAAATCATTGTAATAAGGAAACCTAAACAAAAAGATTGAAACAAATTACCTTCTGTGTAGAAACAAAGCAACAAACTTACTAAGCAAGAGAGTTTATGAAAATGTAAACTTAAGTTACTCTTACTGTATCTATTTGTAATGGTATTATTACCACAACTAATGCCTTGGGACTTATTTCTATAGCTCAACAATAGTTACTCACTTGAAATGCTTAGCTTATATTATTATTCTAGCATAAAACTATAGGTAGTCCTTGCTTAACGTCCACTCATTCTGTGATTGTTCAAAGTTCAACAATTATTTGAAGCTACGATGGTGCTGAACAAGTGGGACTAACAGGTCCTCGTGGTTGCAGCAATTGTTCTGTACCCATAATCATGTAGCTGCAATTCGGGTACTTGGCAATCAGCTCATTATTATGACCTTGCAACGTTGTGCAATCATATGGTTGCTATTTGTGATGCTCACAGCTGGCCTCTGATAAGCCTTGTCAATGAGGAAATCAGCAGGAAGTCACAAATGGTGATCACATAATCATGGAATGTTGTGACCATCCATGATTTGCCTAATGATAGTAGCTGGGACTGCCAGAACTTCTGCCATAAGTTGGCCTGGTGGAAATTGCTTAGTGGTGGCGTTTTAGTCCCAATTACCATTGTTAAGTGAGGACTACCTGTACACCCAATAAAATATAAACTTCTTGATATGTTACACTCTAAAACAACAAAATAGAAATAAAACAGTGTAACAATGAGCAATGACATTCCCCAAGTATTCACTTTAAAACTTACTTTTGTACATGCAGGAGCACAATCCTTACAACTTCTATGCACAATTGCATTGCAATCTGCAAGGAAGCAAGAAAAGGTTCTCTCAATTGCAATCTCATTTTTAAAATGTTCAACTTTAATCTAGAAGCAATCCTTGTCCTAATGTTTTCCAGCTGTGATCACTGTTTCCTTCAAAAGGATTGGAAAAGTTACATAAATCGGCAAAGACCCAGCTAATTTTCACTGAAAGGATAAAGAAGTACAGTATGTCTTGGATCTTAGGCCAAAACCACACATCATACAGAACAGGAGGTTGCCACCAAGAAAACAACCCCATCTACGTTTATATTATGAGAATCAAGCATTATTCTGAAGCATTACCCTGACTAGATGAAATTTACTGATTGATTGATTTCAATTTGTTATAGCCACCCAGCTCAACAGTCTGGGCAGCTTACAATTTAAAAAAAAAAAAACTGTTGAAAACAAAGTCTGACAGCTCAGACTAAAACAACCGTAACAGTACAAACCTGATAAGGACCGCGCAAATAAATTAATCCCAGCCAGGGACCAAAGCCAAGTTTTAAGGGCTTTCCAAAACCCCTCGCAAGATGTCACCAGCCATAGGCAGGAAAGGGAAAACTTGCCACAGACAACTTGCTGTGGCCAATTCACCATGGCCAACTCATCGCAACCAACTTATCATGGCTAACTCACTGCGGGACAATGTAACAATTCTATTTCAGTATTTAAAATAAATAAAAATATTTTAATTTTTGCCATTCACATTTTATTCTGCCCCTCCTCCTTTTGCATCATTTCTTTAATGATTCTATTCCACCATTTCTTTGATATTAGTGTAACTCGTGTCCCACAGCAAGTTGTCCTGTGGCGATATGGCCATGGCAAGTTCTCATGTTGGCCACGGCAACCTGGCTGTGGCAAGTTGGCTGTGGTGCGTTAGCCGTGGTGAGTTGGCTGTAGCAAGTTGGTCATGGTGAGTTGGCTGTGGTGAATTGTCATAGACCTTCTCTTGGGCAGGGGCTATGACAGAGAAGACATGCTTCCCTTAATCCCACAGCATTTGATAAAGGGGAACTGGAATGCATCTACTCTGCCTGAACATACCCGGTAGGCAGAAAGAATTGGAGAAAGGTGATCCCTCAGATATGCCATGACTTGGAAATGGGTCTGTCTGTTTATATTGACATCAGCCCCAACTATGTTCAGACTGAGTGATCCACGTTTGAGAAGGCAGAGAAGCATGAATGAACTAAATCTCCTCAAGCTATTTTTCTTTCAATCTCTGGGATCATTTCATCTATTGGAACTAATCAGGAGGAATAAAAAAATAAATGCAGGCTTAGGCAGAAGAAGGGTTGGGGTGGAACTGATTTTTTGAGAGTGTTCACCAGTGTTCACCTTATAATTTCTAAACAGATCTGTTTGGCTTCATTTTGTGAAATAGCTAAAAGAAAACATTTACAACTCTTAAATTTACTTTGGAGATATATAAAGATGAAATTGATTTAAGGGAGCATCTAATACAAAACTATGTAAACCCAGCAACTATTCAAGGCAGAGGTAACTCTAGATGTTTAAAATGCTAATTTTATCTTTATCGTGTTGGTCACACCTAATTAAGAGATCACTATAGCTTGTGGAGTAATAATCTTATGGGTTTGTGGGAGGAGTTCCATATTCAAGTTCCAACAGCTCAGAACTAGAATTGTTCTTCGTAAAGGCACAACAAACTGCTGCTAGTCAATATAAAGATAATGAAGTCTCCAATGTGCCTATGAGTGAATCCTGACATTTAGTAGCTATAATACAAACACTGTACCTTGAACTGAACAAATTATTCTCAAATCAAAAAAAAAGAATTGAATCTACTCTGTTTTCCCCAAAATAAGACCCTGTCTTATATATATATATATTGAACCCTGAAATAAGTGCTTGGCATTATTGCCATGCACTCAAAAGCCCAATTTGGCTTATTATCAGGGGGATATCTTATTTGGGGGCAAACAGGGTACATATATTTAGTCATGTTTTGAGTAATCCCACAAAAATCTTACTTAAGAAATTTGTATGTTAGTTAAGGGACTTAACTAAGTTGTGGTTCTGGGTCTATGATCTGCTCTACACATGACTAAGTTTAGAACCTATCTACAAATACAAGCAACTTTCTACAACAGAGTTGGGGAAAGCAACTTCTATGAAATCCAAGTATAGTTACTTACAAGAACATTGTAATGATTCTTTCCCCAAAAGTGATTTCTCACATGTGAAACATGGCATTACTCCAGCATATGATCCAGAAACAAAGTGATGTCTGTTAGCTTTCTCTTTTTCTTTGGCATCTTTGTTTTTTGCCTTAATAACCAAAATGGAAATTCCGAATAAATACAAATTTAGTTTGCAGAGTGATACAGCATCAGTATCTTCAGAAGCAGTTAAGTACCCCACTCAAAAGCAGCAATGAATAAACTTTTCATTCCTCTCCATTTTGTAGAACAATATTCCATAGAAATCATATTCTTACATATTTATATAAACCATAGTAGAATAACCTCATTTAAATAACATTTGGTCTAAAGCACCAGATTAGAAACAAGGAGATTCTGAATTGTAGTCCCGGCCTGAGGCATGAAAGCCAGTCATACTCTCTCAACCCAATTTACAAAGTTGTGGTGGGAAAAAGAGGAAGACAAGGAAGAATTATGGTTGCCACCATGGATTATTTTTAAAAGGGGATGAAAATTGTGGTGCGTCTTATGCACCGAATGTTACCGAATGCCCTGCCTACCTGCTGGCCCCCACCCTTCAGCTGTTTTTGGCCTCCGCATGCTCCATTTTAGACCTGTTCTAGGCTACAGAGATTGCCACAGTTCATCGCCGCTAATGGCCATCTCCGTGCATCGTATTTTTGGCCACCACATGTCACGTTATCTGCCTTTGCATGCCCCATTTTTGGCCTCCACAAATTGCATTTTTGAATGGTTCCATGTGGCGGAGAGTGGCAGTGGTGGCAGCAATCCCTGCCGCCTGGAACCGGCCAAAAATGCAACGTGCAGAGGCCAATGTGCATGCGGAGGTAGAAAATGTGACATGTGGAGGTCACAAACATGATGTGCAGAGGCAGCGATTGGCAGCGATGTGCTGTGGCGATCCCAGCAGCCTCGAATGGGTCTAGAACAGAACGTGCGGAAGCCAAAAACACAATGCGCGGAGGCCAAAAATATGATGCACACAGGCCAAAAACACAATGTGCAGAGGTGGTGATGGGCCGATGCTACTTGGCGGTATTCCGGGAGGCCGATTTAACCACCAATCAGCTGTTTGCGCTGAATCAGGCTGCGATAACATGCTGAAACTGACCAGGCAGTCTGCTATTTGCTGCAAGGATGCTAGGCAGAAGAATACCGATGGATGCTGGTAGGCGGAGGCAAAAAATTTTTTTTCTTGTTTTACTCTCCAAAAACTAATATGCATCTTCTACTCCGGAGCATCTTGTACTCCGAAAATACAGTATATCATTCAGAGATGTAGGGTTAATCTTAAGATAATTCTTAATATCTTCATATCCACATAATTACACAGGACACTTTTTCCAAAGTAAGAGTTTGTAAAAATCACAATGGAACAAAAACAGATTGGAGCAGATTTGAAAAATATTGACATGAATCAATTTTTAAAAATGTTCCCAAACTGTCCCAAAATCAGAAGGAAAATATTTAGCACAACCACCACCACCACCACAAAAAAACCCTCTGATTTTGCTCCTTTTATCAAATTCTGTCCCTTTTCCCCTTTATTTATTTAGCCTACCATTTTCAGACAATTGAATGATAAATCCCAAATTAACAGAGGATATCATTTCACTGTAGATCAATGGTTCTCCTGGGCTTTTTTCTTAAAAAAAACCTCTTGCAACTGGAAAATGTTTTCTATTCAATATGTCCAAAGAAATATTTCTCATTGTCAAGTTATAAAATATTTATAAGAATTATATTTTAATGTCCATTTTTTAATTGCAAGCACAATTTATCACTCATAATATTTAAGATTTTTTATGTTTTGGTTTGGTGGGGGACTGGTGTTTTTTTTCCCCCCCATAGTGCATTGATCACAAATTAC
This sequence comes from Grayia smithii, assembly GCA_032468115.1. NCBI lineage: Eukaryota > Metazoa > Chordata > Lepidosauria > Squamata > Grayiidae > Grayia > Grayia smithii. Next base: position 10,852 of record JANHFM010008763.1, read on the forward strand.
CTTAGATTTATTTCGTGTACTGGCCATTCTATTCATTAGAAAACTGAATGTTCGGCTAACTTTATATTTTTCAGATTCTGATTTTGTTGGTATTATGTACTTATCCCATTCTTCTTCTTGAATCCTAAAAATATACCAGGAAATATCTTAACATCTTACAAAGTAAAAATGTATAATTAATAAAATATGTGAATTATAGAAGTCATAAAATACAAAAAATAAATATCTGCCTTCTTATATCTTATTTAAATATGGAACAATTTCACTATACATGCATTTCTGCATTTTATCCAGCCATCATTGCAAGTTAATTTCAACTAGCATATCTGATTGATGCTGAAATTCTTACATTTTTCAAGTAAACAGAATCTATTTGGCAATTATTTCCAATAACCAAATTATATATAAACACTTAAAACATACCTTTTTTCTGACAGTTCATGCAAGCTGAATGTGTGTGATTCTATAAAAAAATTAATGTTTAAAATAATTATATTTTAGCAGTCAGTAATTGTTGACAGCATAAGATTTCCATTTAAAAATTCATTTGTATTCATTCCATTTAAAAATTACTATTGTATACTAACATCCATTGGTGGAATTCAAGTAATTTAATAACCGGTTCTCTGCCCTAATGATTTCTTCCAACAACCAGTATGCCAAACTGCTCAGAAAGTTAACAACCGGTTCTCCCGAAGTGGTGCGAACTGGCTGAATCCCACCACTGCTAACATCCTGAAGTAGTAGTAGTAGTAGTAATAATAATAATATGAAATATTATGGTATAAACTCACTGTTCCCAATGGTTATTGACACATCAGGTACCATACCAAAAACCTTGAACAGACTTAGAAAATATATGCATTGACAAAATTTCCCTCTTTCAATTACAAAAGGCCACACAGTTTGAAGCACACATATATATATACTACACCGATACATCACAACATCCTAGAACTGGAAGCTGTAATTTCACGTTATGTATATTATAATAATAAATTGCAGAAGATGGCTTACATCCTGCAACAATACCTTTAATATTATTACCGTGTTTCCCCGAAAATAAGACTCTTATATTTTTTTGAACCCTGAAATAAGCGCTTGGCCTTATTGCCATGTGCTCAAAAGCCCAATTGGGCTTATTATCAGGGGATATCTTATTTTGGGGAAAACAGGGTAAACAACACCTCCCTTGTTCATGTTCTCAAGGATTCAATAGGTGGGCAAAAATGCCAAATCCTGGATGTCTTTGTGACCAATCATAATAATATCACTATCCATCTTTAGCCACAGAAATTAGTTTTCTCTTCTCAGGCTAACTTACCACATTATTATTGTGGGAAAAATTGGGACCATCTATGCTGTCGTTGTTCATGAACAAAAGTAATCACATAAATTTAATAAGCAAATATTCTACTTTTTCCAAAACTTCAGTAAGGTACTGTATAACTAAACTTTACAAAAATGCAAGTTGCACATTATAGGGAGAAAATGTAATGCATCCATTCATCCTGCCTATCTTCACACATCCATAGCTAGATATAAACCTGATTTAGAAAAAGGTGGGATATGTGTGAGTAATTTGAATCTTGCAACTTAGAAAAAAGATTTCTTCTTATATGAAAAGTATACTTAATACCCTACTTTAAAGTTAATTCAAGGATGAATAAACCATGCTAACTTGCTCTAAAATATAAGAATATTAAAATGTGAATGCTCACCATCATTTGAATCACATTGAATAAATTCCTGGGCACACTGTGGTTTGCCTAATAAGACTTTGGGTGAAGTATAAGAATATGAACGAGAACGAATTCCCGAAAGTAGAGATTCCTAAACATATAAAACAAACAGCATATTTTGAAATTTTCCTATCTCTTTCTTAGTTTTTACAAAGGTTTTAATTGCAAAACGAGATGACAATTGTCTCTTATGGAAAATTCCTTTTACCAACATTTACAGATAAATTCCAAATGTTTAAAAAACATTTGGGGGGTATTTGGGGGGAAATGTAAGTGTAAATAAGTTATCCCATCAATTAAATAATTGTTATTACTTTTATGGGAAAATAATAATACCTTGGACTGTAAACTGCTGGATAAAGGAAGTGATTCAGCTCTGTTCATGCTGCCATCCAATCTAGTGGTGGGCTCTGAAGCTCTTAACCGTTCCCTATCACTAGGCAAAATGACAGAAGAATTGTAGGATACTGAAGAATAGCAGTTATGGGATCTTTCATCTCCATTGTCAACATCCAAGTCATCAAGACTGGAACTGGGAGCAAAGGAACACAAACATACAATAATTTACTAGAGTAGCTTACAGCAGTTATACACAATAAGTAAAGTGTATTGTCCTTTCATCCACTCTACCTAATCTTAAAGTAAAGGTAAAGATTCCCCTTGCACATACGTGCTAGTCGTTTTCGACTCTAAGGGGCAGTGCTCATCTTCATTTCAAAGCCGAAGAGTCAGCGCTGTCCGAAGATGTCACCGTGGTCATGTGGCCAGCATGACTAAACATCAAAGGTGCACGGAACGCTGTTACCTTCCCACCAAAGGTGGTCCCTATTTTTCTATTTGCATTTTTTATGTGCTTTCAAACTGCTAGGTTGGCAGAAGCTGGGACAAGTAATGGGAGCTCATCCTGTTATGCGGCACTAGTGATTCGAACCGCTGAACTGCCAACCTTTCAATCTACAAGCTCAGCATCTTAGCCACTGAGCCACTGCATCCCTTGAAAAAAAAATAAAGGCAGGATATAAGTTCATGAATACATGAATCTCTAAAGGACTCTAATGACTCAGGTACTCAAAGGGATGCTGTTCTGTAATATGTCTGGGCTGCAAATTTTAACATTTTTATAGTTCTATTTTTCATTTATTTCTCTGATGTTTCAATATTATGCATGATTAAAGGGGACTTGATACAGTCATTGTTGTTTGAATTGGGCCTGTCTGCCCTTATACCTTATATCAAATTTTACAGGATCCAAATAGTGAATTCATTAGTCCAACAATGAGACAGTAATTTTGTGTGTGTGTGTGTGTGTGTGTGTGTGTGTGAGATGGTTATAATATACTGATATCCAAGAACTGGATATTGGCAAATCTAGTGTGTTCAAAACCACTTTCATCAATACGCTGTAAAATGTATTATTTATTTATTGCAGATAAACTTCATTTAAGCCAATTTTATATTTTTAACAATAAGGAATGGCTATAAATAAATACTTTAAATGAATAAACATCTTATTTCCCTTAACAGACCAGCTTTCATTCTGTGGAGGATTGAGTTTAATGTAGATGCAATAGGGGGAAAAAAATCCCCAGAGTGGAAGGCATGGTACAAAGTGATTTGGCCACTGTTGATCAGAACATCATCCACGAATAAAGGACTCAGCAGTCTTCCTGCCGTCCCAGATTGATGGCATTCATTTTATGGCATTTGTAAATATCTACAGACCCCTTACATCCTGGATATAAATTGTTTCAATTTCTACCCTCAAAATGACACTATAGGATAGGGCACTGCACACTAGAACAACTAGTCACAAGGACAGTTTTCCCCCCATGCCATCACTCTGGTAAACAACTAATTCCCACAACACTATTTAGTAAAGCAGTATTACTCCTCCTCTTCTTCTTCTTCTTCTTCTTCTTCTTCTTCTTCTTCTTCTTCTTCTTCTTCTTC
>JANHFM010008763.1:14643-25405 GCA_032468115.1 Grayia smithii
CCAAGCCCCACCCACCAAGCCCCGCTCACAGAACCAGCAATAAAAAATTTTGAATCCCACCACTACCGAGCATGTATCTTTCCATGCTTCTTTGCACCACTCATAGCTTTTGTATCAATTATGAGGTTAGTGTCCATGTTTCATCAGCATATGTTAGAACAGGTAGCACATACTGATCGAAAACTTTTCACTTCAGGCATAGGGGGAGGTTGTTCTTGAAAATTATGCCAAATGCCTGCCAACCACATTTAACACACCGTTCAATTTCCTTTATTTTATCACCTTCCATTGAGATCCATTAGTCAAGGTATATGTAATAGTTTACTACATCTAGTTCTTCTCAAGATATATATATATCTTTCTTTAGTGAATTTATTAAACATAACCTGGCTCTTTTTCAGGTTTGTTTTTAAGCCAAATGGTTCTCCTCCTCCTGTGTGTGACTTTGTAGTCCTTCTGGGACTTGTAAGAAGAGAACAATATCATCTGCAACTAGGTGCCATTGATTTTTATTCCATCTTTTGCTGAGTATAGTTTGCAAAATACTTCTTCAAGGCAGGCTGAGAAAAGGATAGGTGATATTGTATTGTATTTGTCATACACCTCCTTCTGTGTTGATTTCCATTTTAAGATCATTAAGCCAAATGATCGCCATTATTTTTTTCATATGTTGATTGTAGTAAGTTTATGTAAGTAGTGTCTACACGTATTGGTTGAGCAATACATTAATTATTGCTTGCTGGAATACTGAGTCAAATGTCTTTTCAATGAAAGCCATGCATGAGAGATGGTGTACTCGTGCCTTTCAATGACTTGCTGAACAACCTGGATGTGATCCATAATGCAATAACCACTTCCTTTTGCTGTGCATCAGGGTGGGTTTCAAACATTTTTTTACTTCTGGATCTGTGGGTGTGGCTTGGTGGGCATGGCATGGCTTGGTGGGTGTGGTTCGGTGAGTGTGGCAAAGAAGGATACTGTAAAATCTTCATTCCCACCCTATTCCAGGGGAAGGATATTGCAAAATCCCCATTTCCTCCCTATCAACTGGGACTCGGGAGGCAGAGAATAGATGGGGGCGGGGCCAGTCAGAATTTTTACTATTGGTTCTCCAAACTATTCAAAATTTCTGCTACTGATTCTCCAGAACTCGTCAGAACCTGCTGAAACCCACCTTTGTTGTGCATAATTTAATGTTCTTGATATTAATTTTGCTATTATCTTGGTGAAAACAGTTATCTTGTAGATGACTGAAAAGTTTATTGGATAACAGTTCTTTAAATATTTTGGGCCCATTTCTTTTGTATAAAATCACTTCAGCATTTTTCAATGCATTGGATATTTTTTCTTCTCTGGGGCACCTTGCATATAGTTTTGCTAGTATCTTATGTAAACTCTGACCATCAGCTATTCAACCTGTGGAATACTGAAAACAGAGGTATGTACATGTATAGAAATATACAAGGGTTTCTCAGAATGTGCATGTAATGTTTTCAATAGTCTTCATCATAGAAAAGGTATTTTAAGATTATTCCTTATTGCTTTCTTAAAAAATTGCTGCATAAGAAATTAAAAAATGTGATCTTTATCACATTTTTTTAAAAAAAAATCTGATGATAATGATGCTGAAAATGTATTTTTAATGGGGAAACTGTATATTATTCTTGTATTAAACTAGCTTTGCAAAGCTCCCTTTTCAACATCATAATTCCAGATTATTATGGCTATTACCATAAATAGCTTGGATATATTAGATATGTACTATCTTTTCGAGGTCGGTAAAATGAGGACCTAGATTGTTGGGAGCAATAAGCTGACTCTGTAAACTGCTTAGAGAGGGCTGTAAAGCACTGTGAAGCAATATATAAGTGCTATTGCTATATTAGGCAAGACCAGCTATGATGGCAGTGGTGACACTGTGAAATCCACAGACTGATATTTTATCTGGGGTCCTGGCTTGGCCACATCATTTACATTATCAATGATGATGGCATCAGCTGGAGTTGGATGTTGGAGGCCGAGCTGGAACTGAGATTAGAACATTGGCCTGCTCTAGAGAAGCCAGATAAGGCCTCAGCAGGCTTTGATACTATTAACTCTGGATTCCTGTTGGGTCAGCTGTCAGGCTAGGGTTGGATGACCTGGGAAACAGATTATGACTGAACCCTATTGCATGGAGTTTCAAGATTTAGGTCTTTGACATCTTTAGCTCTGGACAGGGTTGCACTACCCCGCTCAGACTCTTAGGGATTCTCTGGACTCAAAGAGCAGGTAGTGGTCATGGATAAGAAAGTCTATGCACAGCTTTGATTTGTGCACCAGATGTGTTCTTTCTTGGATTAGGACTCCTTGTGCTTGATCACTTAAGCCCTAATCATCTCTGATCTGGATTACTGCAATACATTTTACAGTATTTTCAATGAGATACCCTTGAAATGTATTTTAAGGGGCTACTCTTGAAATGCATTCAGAAGTTTCAACTAGTGCGACATTGTGAGCAGTCTTTGGGGCCCCTAGAATAGCCCATGTTATACCACTGCTTCTCAATTTGTACTAGATATTGGTTTGTTTCCAGATGCAGTTCAGGGTGTTAGTTATGATCTTTAAAGCCCTCTATAGCCTGAGTCAGGTTATTTGATGAACCTTCTTGTCCTGCTAAGTCAAGCCTGCTGTACTCATGCCAGCAGAGGAGGCCTGTTGTGGATCCCTTCGGTCAAAAAACTCTTGCAGGTGGGATCCAGGATAAGAGTCTTCTCTGCCCTCTGGAACATGCTGCCCCTCAGGGTAAGAGTCTGCTTCCATCCTTCTATTCTTCCACAAGGGCCTAAGGGCCTGTCTCTTCTGATTGGCTTTGGGACCCAATAGGAGAGTACCAAATTGAAGGTAGCTGCTGTTCCATTTAGTGACCCCATCTCTCTTCTCCCCTTCCTGCTCCTCTTGTACCCATTTTTTAATTCGTATTATTGTACTTCAATTGTTTATTCTTATTTTTTCATTGTTTTGCTATCATCATGTTTACATATTTTTCCATTTTACTGTTGTAAACCATCCAGAGTAGCCCTTATGGCAAGATGGGCGGCAAATAAATTTAGCAAACAAACAAATAAATATTGGAATGAGCTTTTTTTTTAAAGAAAAGAAAAGAAGATTGTTTTTCATATACAGGTAATCCCCAAGTTACAAATGTTCCCTTAGCGAATGTTCAAAGTTACACGATAAACGCCCCCTAGGTTTTACGAATAAGCCCCAAAATTATGAATGCTACAGCACCATGGCAGTTGTTCACCCTTATCAATGACCGCAGAGGCTCTGCAACATTTGCCTTGCTTATCCCCCCCACCCCGTCAGGTCTTCACAGGCACTGTGAAGTGCCTTAAATAAATAAGGAATATTTATTTAATATAAATAAATCAATTCTTACATAAGGATTCCATCAACCACAAAAATTAAACAACCTGTACTTATTTATCTATGAAAAAATGAAGTGAATCCCATTTTATTAGTCTTGGATAAAATGGCTACTATGTGAATGACACTTGAAACTGTATTTTCTTGAAGGTTTCACATAGTATGTTTTTGATGTGAAGTCATTTGACAAGTTGACCGGCCATTATGTAGTTTCCTTCCAGGAAACTGTAATGATGCCAGAATGATAGCATTCATATTTATTATGAAAATGCTAGCATTGGATACTTGCATCATGATATATCAGAAAAATAAATGATGACATTTGCATGATGGTAAGATCACATAATCATCCTTCTTTCCTTCTGCAGATGTCATTTTTTTCATTCTATTGTAGAGTGAACCAGACTGATGTTGCAAATAAGAAGCAAATCACAATGTAAATGCCTGTGCAACCTAATGTAGGTTTGCAGTACAAAATTCCAAATAAGTGCTATAATTCAGCATCTTACAGTCTAAATCTTTTACTTACCTTTCCAGCTTCGATTTATGAAAATGCATCATAACTACATAGAATTCTTCTATGCTTTGAAGGTGCAATCAGCTACAGCAAAGTAGCCAGCACTTAGTTTCGAAAGGAATTAAGCTAAGAGATTCACTTCTTACACAGTATTAACCAAATTGAGTTGTCAATAATTGCCAACCACAAGTACCAAGAATACAATAAAAGCTCAGTTGGCAGCAGCAATTTTTGAGAAGGTGACTTGCATTTTTGTTTTTTAAAAAGTAGATGATGCAGTTGGGAGAAGCAGTGAAAATGAAGATGACTGCAGTAAGATTCAGGCTAAAATATTGACTTAGTTGCCAAAGGTTGGTGATGAGCCAAAAATAAAAGTCAAACAGAAATGTAATTTCCTGATGAAAGTTCTGTATACTTCATTAAGTAGTATTATATTTCTAGTAAAATGAATCCCACTTATGCAACACATTAGGTACAAATTCATATTGCATCAGACAAGAAATGTATCTGTTTTAATAATAGGTAAAAGGTAAAGGTTCCCCTGCACCTGTATGCTAGTCATTTCTGGCTCTAAGGGTGGTGCTTATCTCCATTTCTAAGCCAATGAGCCAGCGCTGTCTGAAGACGTCTCTGTGGTCATGTGGCTAGCATGACTAAACGGCGAAGGCGCACAGAACACTGTTACCTTCCCACCAAAGTAGTCCCTATTTTTCTATTTGCATTTTTTATGTGCTTTCAAACTGCTAGGTTGGCAGAAGCTGGGACAAGTAACAGGAGCCCGTTACGCGGCACTAGGGATTCGAACCGTTTAACTGCTGACCTTTCGATCAACAAGCTCAGCATCTTAGCCACTGAACCACCGCATCCCTCTCTACCTAACCTTAAGCATAGTTAAAATAGTTGAAAAAATCTAAGAAATTAGAGGCATGTCTTAGGAAATGGGAAACATTTCCCTGAATGTCGAAATAATAGAATGGAATGGAATGGAATGGAATGGAATGGGAACGGAATAGAACAGAACAGAACAGAACAGAACAGAACAGAACAGAACAGAATAGAATAGAATTTTATTGGCCAAGTGTGTTTGGACACACAAGGAATTTGTCTTGGTGCATATGCTCTCAGTGTACAGAAAAGAAAAGATACATTCTTCAAGAATCATAAGGTACAACACTTAATGATAGTCACAGGGTTATATTTATTTTATTTTATTTTATTTTATAGTACAAACACACATATGAAAAGAATTACTGTTTTCATAACAATGCAATCAAAAGCTATCACACACCTTCGTTTTTTAATAAAAGGATAACGATGATTCCGTAGATTACTAAGACCATGTGTCTTCTTTAATGGCATGTAAGAACCTGAGGTATCCAAGCTAGGTATCATAAGTGATGCTAGATCTTTGTTGCCTGGAATATTTTCCAACACTTCTGGATCTTTACTTGAATCTGTGTTAGTTTCAGAAGTATTCTGGCTGTTATTAATGTATTTGACACCAGCATTTTCCAACTAAAGTATGGAAATAAAATTATTAATGTTAAAAACAATACAACAGAAAACGTTTAGTGGAATCAGGAACCCAGTGATGGCAGAATATACTCTCAGTGCTATTCTCTAAGAATTCATTCAATATCTATAATATTATCAGGTATCAAAATGAAATAAAAATATCTGCAAGAAGGAAGCATAGCAATTCCTCCGAAAGCAAACACCATATAGCATAGGTAAGTAAAAACTATTTTTTTATATTATTATTGTTATACCAAACCTAAAAAAATTTAATAAAATGTATACTATGTATTTAACATTTACATTTTTTTTAATGTAGTCTCCCACACTAATTGTAAGATGACACTAAACTCCATGGACAAGGATTCCTATTAGTCTATGATAGGGAAGAAGAAATACGGTCTTGTGGAGGATGCTGAATAGCAACTCCAGCCTCATCACTGGCTTTCCCAATAGCACTACTGAGAATTATCATCCAGCAACATCTGGAGTGACAAATTTGGCCTAGGAGAAGGGGAGCATACATGCATGAGACACACATAAAAGAGAGAAGAGAGAAGAGCATAAAACAGATCAATTTGGATAGATTCATGAAATAGACAAAAATAAAAGAAGTGAAAGGGATAAATTGTGCAGGAAAGAGGTATGCACTATGTGGGCAGTATGAAATAGGGACACAGAAGACATTTTTGTGCAATTCACTCAGCAGTTAAAGGGAGTGAAGGAAGGAGGCTGAGATTTGCAAACCAAAACCATTGCTTGCAAGTCTTTCATGTTTTTTTTTAACTTTTAAAAGATTTTTATTGAATTTGTAACGGATAAAAATTAACATCAATCAGTCCCAAAATGAAATGCCATGGCTTAGTACAGATTAAGAGCCATTTCAAAAGAACAAAGTGCAAGGTTCTTGGTATCCTGTTTAAACAAAAGTTTTTAATTTTACTCTTCATCTTTTAAAAAAGAGAGCATTTTAATCCAGAAACTCTAAGTATTAATACTATACAAGCTTGAGAAAAAGCAGAGTCCACAAACTGTTGTACAATTATGAAAAGTTCCTCAAAAATTAGTGGGGCTTCAGCAGGTAATTTTTGGCCAACACATTTTTATTAGTGTGTGTAGTGGTGTATGGTTGTGGGTGTGGGTGTGTATTAACACACAGGTTATAAATGATAAACATTTCCCTTATTGCTTCCCCTTGAAATAAAATAAACAAATACTAATTGCGTAATTGATTACTTGATATAATCACATACCTTTAATAGCCATACATAACTGATCTCAATATACACCTGTCAGTCTTACCTGATCTACTACCATGCGGTTTGCATACACTTCATCATTTCCATTTATCATAGCAGAAAGTTTGGCTGCAGCAAAGAAGGTGGAAGGATTTGGTCTTCTCCTGTAAGCTTCAAATGGGGAATATTGCGGAGCTGGAATTAAATAATAGGAAAATTGATTTTTTTTGCATGGTATTTCAGAAGAAAAATATAATTTTGATGAAATTATTCATGTCTTTGTTTCATGAGTAGAACAATTGAGGTAAGAGGAGTTATCAGTCCATTTTTTCTTCCTCCTCTTCTCATTGTGATTGTCACACTCAGCCTTCTACAGGAGGATCATTCTAGTACTCATGGAACATCAGGGTTTCCAGATAAACTATTGGTCATTGCTGGTTTAGACTTGTAGGAGTTGTAATCCCATCATATTTGAAGATTGGGAAATTACATAAAGAAGGAATGAATTATTCCTAGAATTAGCTATGTATGGGGTTTATAAATGGGAAACCTATAGCCTTTCGTGACTATAGTGCTGGAGAATAGACAACTACTGTATATTTTTTATTGATTGATTGATTGGTTGAATGAATTTATTTGCCACCTATCTTGTATCGAAAAGACTCGGGTATATGTCTTGAAAGAGTGAAACCACAATTTAAAAGTAAACAGGGCCTAACTACTTTGTAACCCTTAGCTAGCCAATGATCACCAAAATACTGCTCATTTGTCCTATCTTTCTAGCGCCAACAATACAATTAACTATTAAAAATAACAGCGTGAAAGTTCCTTATCATCTCAATCACATAAGAGGAAGGCTGTCATTATAATTACTGTCATCAATGAATCTATCAATATGAGCATAATTCAGATTAACAAAAGTGCTTAGAGCAGTGTTTTCCATATAATCCCATATCTGGGTCTACTAGTTCTGGGATGGAGGGAGAATTACATGATTTTTTGATATATTTTTTTTAAAAAAAGATCAAATGAGATTTTAAAAAACAGGAGGAATCTGACCAGCAGTTTTTCCCAAACTAAAGGAGTTTCACAAGAGCTACAAATTCTGATTCTGGTGGACCTACTCAACTTCCTTTATTCCCTTATCAATGCAACACAATGTTTTTCCTGGACTAAGATTGTTTCCGGGATATGCTTTGAATTTTGGTTAGTTGTTTCTCCTTGAACTTGGCTCTTCCACATTCTCTGCATGACCCACTGCAATTATGCCAAGTTGTGAAGGAGATTTAATAATGCAACAGGTGCCTCAGCTGCTTATTATTTTTTAATGTTTCCACTATAACATTTCAAAATGGGCTTGAAGACAGCAGGCAGAATCATTTGAGAAAGAAAGAAAAGGAAGTAAAATGTTAAGTAGTAAGTACTGAAATCTCAGTGTATCCTACATTGCCTGCCAACACATTTGTTTCCTCATAGTTTATTCATTCAGGATATAATCTGTCCAAATAAACAAGGAGCTAACCAAACTCCTTACAATGAAAACATTGTTTTATTGTATCAGAAATTAGAGGTTATCAACTTATCAATAGTACTAAATAAATGAAATCAACCCTGGGACTGGAAGACAGAAGGATTAACTCTTTCCTTCAGTGTTCTTTCCTGAAAGGGTGTTAATACTCCTAATAGTTCTATGAGGAGATACATACATAGCTCTAACCATTCTCTCATCTCTTTTAATCCCAATGAATGGCATAATAATGCTTATTAACTGACTATTGAGAAGTTTATGTGAATAATTTTATTAAATTGTTTAGGATTATATGCATAATATATGCACACATGCACATACAAAATATTTTAAAAGAGTGAAGGACACAATGATACACTAATACCAAGATTAATGCATGCAAATAATGGAATTTAGTATCCTTGTACTGGTATATCTTGCATTTAAAAAATTAAAATTAAAGAAGAGTCCATTCGAATTCATGATCAGAATGTTTACCTGACATTTTTACCTGCTGTTTTCAAATAGCAAAATATTTTAACCCATAAAAAATAAACAGAATTAATTACCATCTTTTTACTTCTTTACTTCTTTACTTTTAACATGGCCAATTTAGTAACTTAAAAAGGTTAACCAGCCAACAGAAATACCATTTATGTATTTATTTTAGAAAACATGTATGGTCATTCATCTTATAACTCTGAACAATCACAGCAACAACAAAAATAAGTAAAATGACTAAAAATACAAAAACATCCAAAACAGAAACAGCATCTTCCAGCACCACACTGCAATAAAATTAACAAGAACCACAGGGTTTCAGAGTCACCATATTCCAGTGTCTGGGAGAAGAACCAGCTTTTTAAGCCTTTTTGGAAGGTTAGAAGGGGGCTAGAACCAGAGGTTAATAAGGCTCATGTAGCAATGATATAACAAGCAAAGGCCATCCAAAACTATGCATACCACTGTATTTGGGATCATCTGTAATTTCTCAAATTATTTGATTTCTATAGCCACCTATCTCAATAAGTGACTCGAGCAGCATTATTTCTAGATGGTTTTCAAGGGCAACCTGTCAGACTTGGAAGGCATATTAGGTGGTTTCCAACCTGACACAACCTTATGAACAACACATTGCAGTAATCTCTAATGAGGAAGCAATGAAGTCCAGGAATTGGCACAACTAATGCACAAAATGGTTCTGTGCAAAGTGCCCCACCTGGCCATGGCTGTCACCTGCTGAGAACCGGTTCTGCCTGGGAATTGCTACCCTGTCAAGAATTAGAACTGACACCATTCTGGATCTGTGCCAGACTGGCGGGAAAACCATTTTTTCTTGCTAACATTGAGCTAGACCTGGTTATTGCTATCCAAACCATCACAAATTCTAGATGTGTCTAAATGGGTCAGCAACTAAGCAGTACCCCTCCCAATCCCCACCCTGCTCATCCAGGAGTAGAAATGTATAGCTGGTTATCATCAGCATGCTGATACCACAATGCAATGAATTACCTCCCCCAGTAGTTTCATGTAAATATTGCACTGTCTGAAATTTTAAAAAAAAAGCATTTCACTAGAACGTTAGCAGAAATGTCCTGATGGTTAGCGCTACATACAATAGAACAATTTAATGGAATAAGCAGTAATCGATAGAGAAGGAGATTGAGTTAGATAACCTGTAGAGGTTTCTTCCATCAAATACGTTATATAGGATGACTAATATTACAAAAAGATGATTAAAACCATCATATCAGATGGAGTAACATTAATGGTTCTCTTAGAAGAGTGATGATGGAGTTAATAAGCAAGCATGTACTAAAAACTGTAGTAAATCGAGACTCTGGAAATGAAGGCCCTGCATTTTTTTTTTACTTTATGTGTAATTATTAATTTCAAAAGCTATTAACATGCCATAGTGACAGACAGCTCTCCCACATAAAACCAAAATCTCGCCTTATTGTTAGCCAAAACAAAGTCAGATTTAGAGATTAAAATACTGCCATACCAGATAAGGATACTTCAGTGCTTCACCAGATTACAGACAAGTCCATAGGCTGAATTATCTAGAGCAGTGGTGGTGAACCTTTTTGGCACTGAGTGTCCAAACCGGAATGCACACACGCATGCCAGAAACCCCAAAACCAGGCGCCGGAAACCAGAAGAACAGCTGGTGACGGCGCATGTACCCACAGAGCTGCATGCCACCTCTGGCACATGTGCCATAGGTTTGCCATCACAGATCTAGAGGCTATATTATTTATGCCTTAATGGAAATTAAAAATTGGCAATCTATTTGTATTTGAAGAAATGCTATGTAATGACTTCACTATCTGCCCATATTAAAATAATTTCAGTATTTCTTTGCTTCCCTAAATTGATCACAATTCTATACAAGGATTCTATGCTAGTCAGAAACCTCCATGTTCCTCTGATGGCTTGAAAGGTTGAACTGCTTTATTTCCAACTCAGCTGCAGTATAGCTGCAGGTAGTAAAACTGGTTAGAATAGAATAGAATAGAATAGAATAGAATAGAATAGAATAGAATAGAATAGAACAGAACAGAACAGAATTCTTTA